>JAQHUG010000431.1:1336636-1347317 GCA_028555095.1 Dicrostonyx torquatus | reverse complement strand
ACAAGTCTTTGTTCTTAATGCTTCACCTTTAAAGTTCCTTCAAAATCGTTTGCCCTTTCGATTCCTTCCTTCCTGTCCATTTTATATTCAAAGTTACCTCAATTATTTTGGGAGCTCTATAAGACGGGAGAACGTCTCATTTTTATTGACCACACATATCCTTGTTTCAAAGCCAATGGGCAGTAGACTTCCAGTAAAAGCTGTCTGAAAGGGACCGTTTCTTTTACCTTTACTCCGACCGTATCTCAGTTCTAAAATTTACTAGATCAAAGTGCTTATGTGTATTATGCCATTCAGCATGTGAGGCCTACTTACGCAAGGACTGGGCCCTACTTCTTCTGGAAGCTTGTGAAAAAGCAAGAGAACTCAGAAAAGTCTCTTGCTGAAGTGAAGGGGAGGGAGGTGGGCGAGGAGGAATTGGAAGGGGATGCAGAACCACTGTCTGCATAGGGACAATATTAGGAGCGATTAAAGGCCAAAGAAACGGCACGAGGCAGATTTAGGGAGAATGCCCACTCAAGCTCTTTCTCACAGCTGCAGCTTCTAAACGAAGTAGCCTTGCTTATGATTCCAAGACATTTGAAATTTGTGAGCTAGGACTCACCGCCTCCCCCTCTTACTTTTTACAAGCGAGCGCCACGCGCCCTCTTGTGGCGGACGATCCCCGAGTTAACTGTGCGTTTTCTTTTGCTTCCTGTGGTAGTCAGGATTCCAGACACACTGTTTTTCAAATGTTGAAATGTTACCCAGGAATTTTATATAATGTTGCCAGCCCACAAGGATATCCAAGCTGAAGTTAAGTGTAAAATAATTTATCAAATTCAAAAATTGTAATTAGGAGGATATGAGAGTTCAGTGGCCAATGCTGTGACCGTAAACTTTACTAAAGCCCTCATTCCGTTCCTTTCTGTAGCTTGTCTTCCTTGTGACAGTACGTTTTGAACATCTGAGTTGTTACAGGAGGTAAGTAGCCTTCGGGAGCTGTAGGGTCGCTCGCTCAGCACAATGCCTCTCACAACTAGCTTTTAATATGCTCTTCGTTGTTTCCCAGATGTGAAGAAACATCACATGGTGGCTCAGTTGAAAGATGGCGATTTTATCCTTAAAGATTGAATCAAAGCTATTCTAGGAAGAGGCTCATGCATTGCCTCACGTGTCTGTACTCCATTGCATGAACTGGAACCCATACTGACTTCCCAGGGATTCAACCGGAAAATCGGCCTTTGCTGTTTTTCTGTACTTCATAACACACTGATTCATATACACTTCGAAGCTGCCTTTTTCTTATTTTTAAGTAAATCACAGTTTTGTAAATCACAGTTGGGATGGCGCTTTAAGGATTTGCTCCAATATTCCAAACACTCAGTGGAAAAAATTATATATATATTTGAAACTATATGTTGAAACAAAGAGTTCTGTTCCACTGATGCAGGGGGTGGCTAGATGCTAGGGTTGCACACAGGTTAGGCAATGGCTCTACCACTAAACTGTACTCTTAGTTCCTACCCTCTCTCTTTGAGACAGGAACTTGTTATGTAGACTAGGATAGCCTACAATTTACAGTGATCATCTGCTTCTCTATTTTTCAGCAGGAATTATGGGTGTGAGCTATCATGCCTGGCACTTTAGAATTTGGTGGAGGGTGTTCTTGGAGGCAGGGTTTCATGAAACTAGGATAATTTGGAACTCACTATTCTGATGTGGGATTTCCCTCTGTATGCTGTGATTACCATGAATAAGTAAAGAAACTGCTTTGGACCTATAGCAGGGCAGAACATAGGTAGGCAGGGAAAACTAAACCGAATGCTGGAAGAAAGAAAGGTGGAGTCAGAGAGAAGCCATGGAGCCGCTGGAGACAGATGCTGGGAACTTTACCCAGTAAGCCACAACTACCTGGTGATATACATATTAACAAAAATGGGTTGAATTAATATGAGTTAGTTAATAAGAAACTAGAGCTAATGGGCCAAGCAGTTATTTAAATAATACAGTTTCTGTGTGATTATTTCAGGGTTTAAGCTAGCCAGGCAGCCGGGAACCAACAAGCCGCCTTCTTCCAAAACTATACAGCTGAGGATGACATTGAACTCCAGGTCCTCTGCTTCCACTGCCCAAGTGCAGGGGTTATAGGTATGGGACACCACACCCATATCACCTTTTGACTTACTATTTTTGTGTCTGCTTGTGTGTGCTGCATGCATATGTGAATGGACACACATGTATGCACTTACAGAGAACAGAGGACAATGTCAGATAGTGTTACTTAGAGAAGGGCCATTCCTTAGATGCTGTTCACTTTTATTTTGAGACAAGGTCTCTCACTGGCCTGTAACTCACCAAGTTGGAGAGGGTGACGGGTCTGCAAGTCTCATGACACAACTTGTTTCTGTCACCCCAGTGCCAAGGTTATAAGTGTGTACAACCATGCCTGACATTTTTCTTCCTACATGGATTCTGGAGCTCAAACTCAGGTTCTTATGTGTGCGAAACAAATAGCTTAACACCTGGTCTACCTCCCAGTCCACACATTTTACTTTGAGATTGTATTTCACTAAGTTGTTCAGTCTGGCTTTAAGCTTTTTCTGTAACCTACAAAGCCCTTGAATTTATGATTCTCTTGCTTCAGCCCCCTGAGTAGCTGGGAGTACAAGTCTATGACACCAACTCAGATGTGTGTGTGTGTCCTCATATGAAGGGAAATAACAAAATCTTGAAAGCTTTATATGTCTTCATAATCATATCCAGTTTTTATGTTTATAAACCAAAGGCTATCAACAGCCCTGAGAAAGGTGAGAGACAGGCCATTCATTGAATCATGATTAATAAAAACTCAGGGTCAGAAATTGGGGTTCAACCTGAAGATTTGAAAAGCAAAATAGCCAGCTACAGGCTCTTACCTCAACCTCAGTCTGAAATGGTAATCCTGCCTCTAGGAATCCTCAGAATGATACTGTGTCTGAGAGCTGCCATCTCCCATTTTATATTCCTCTCTAGGGCTGGGATTAAAGGCATGCACTGCCCGGTTCCTATGGCAACTAGGGTGGCTACTGGGATTAAAGGTTCATGTTACTGTAATCTGGTCTGTAAGACTGATCAGTGGGACTGTTTTACTCTCATATCTTCAGGCAGTCTTTATTTATTTAAATATAATTGAAATGCCACTACAATTCATTCCTGTAATCACTCTGTAGATGAGAATAGTGAGGATCAGAGGGGAAGCAACAGTCCATGGCGTACAGTTAGTCGGTGATGTCATCAAATGTTGAGTGCTATTATGATTATTAAACACCTAATATTGCAAAATTATTTCAATATTTAATAATTGGAAAGACCTTTTTAGACCCAATGACTAATCTTTTTTGGAAGCAAAGATTTTAAGGTCGAGATTAAAATTTAAAACCTTCACGAACATTTTGATAATGACTTTATTTTTTTCCTGTTTTTACTCCTGATTTGATGACACATATAGTTCATGTGCCATTAAATGAAGAGACAGTTTTGTTTCTAGAGAGTAAAACTCTAAGGGCCAAAGGCCATTTTCCCCTTTTCCATATTGAGGCTTTCCAAGGACAGAATCTGTTATGATGCACGATTTGTTAGTACACGACACAACTTTTGCTTTCTTGGAATGTCCATGGAATCTGATAGCTGCTTCTGTATCCTTTGATCATGTTTTTGGGACATTGTACAAATTAATGAATAGGAAACAACGCAGGGCAGGTAGTTATGGTTTTCGTTCACCTTCTCAGGGATGCTGTCTGGTTTGTATTTGAAATGTGGTGTACTGGCAATTTGGGACCAATGTATTCAAAGTCATGGCACTGGCAATGAAAGAGGTTTTAAATTTTGTGAAGTCCTACAGAGTTGGCAAAGACAATGGTTAGCCCTGTGTGTGATGAATGCCTTATAGTCTATCAGTCACCTTTTCTACATTTCTAGGTGACTGCACTACCTCTAGTCAAGACCGTAACTTGGTGCTGTGTAGCTCTCTTGAAGGCATCAGTTGTAGCCATCCTTACCTTAGAGGTTTATTTAAGGTGAGTGACATGCCTGGAATGAGTTCCATAACAAAGAATGATAGGATATTATAAGCTGGGATGGCCTGTTTGCATAGGTAAGGGAATAAATGCTGGTACGTTGTCTATGAATTAGACAAACACCCTTGATAGGGGAGCCAATAACAACAGTCTCTTCAGTGGTATGAAAGGCAGGACCTATTTTTCTGGAGTCTCTATTCTTAATGCCAACTTGATTTGAAGAGTCTTGGAGACGAATGGGAAGAAAGTAGCAGCCAGTTCACAAGAGAACATAACAGCTGCTGCTAATCACTATGCCTATTTGTGCTGAGCCCTTGATGAGATAATGACAGGCCAGTTTTCCCCAGGTGGCATTTGATAATATTAACTTATCACCCAAACTGAGTCATGCCATTCGTATTCCTGGGACAGATATGGTCACCCCTTTACTGAACAAACCTCTCTAAACCATGACCTAGCAGTTTACTGGACCTATATTCAGAGTATCTAGAAAAGCCACTATTGTTTATCTTTTCACTTAAACTTTATTTGTCTCAATTCACAGATGAAGAAACCAAGCCATAGCAAGCAGGTGGCAGGGTTAATGCTTCAGGGGAATCTCCAGTCTCCAGGCCAGGGTTTCCCTTTCTAGCCAGCCCAGGCTTTCTGGGAGAAGCAGAGACTTTAATGAAGTCTGACTGTTGGCCATGGGTGTTGGACTCCTTCAGTGTGTCTGGAAACAAGGGGGGCAACTTACTGACTGAAACTTCCTGCATCAATACTGAATCGACCCAGACAGCTAACTGATAGCATGTTCCAGTGGCAGAAAAAGGAAAAGCATGAGGCAGCTCAATTGTAATTAAGAATGAGTGGAAAACAGGAAAACAAATGGTCTTACAGGCAGGCCAAATATGGTGGTGCTTGGATGAGTTCCTTCCTGCTCTTGGCAAAGCAGCTACCATTCATGCTGCAGAAGGCCCTCAAGATGTCCAGTGCCCCCGGACGCTCTAACAGTGGGTCCTTTGAACAACTCAACAGACTGTGGACTGTAGTATGCAAAGCACTGGGATAGAGGGGGGCTAGGAGGGACAGAACCAGAAATGAATATAGTAAGGCTCCTTGCTTTTGAGCTGCTGCTAGTCTCATGGGAAGGACTGATTGGTTGTAAACAACCTCTTGGAACATGAGGCAGAATGAAGTATGTGCCATAACCGAGTGAAAAAGTCAGCTATGTGAGCCAGCAGTTAGAGAACTCTTTCCAGCCAGGGATAATGGAAGCTTCAGGTGGGGAAGAGATTTATTGCAGGCCTCGAAGGGCAGTGGAATTCAGCTGGAAGAAAGCAGGGGGAACATTCTGGGTTCATGGCCTAGAGATTGCGGGCTGATTTCCTATGTTCTAGTTTATTAGCGGACCATGGTAGGGTGAGCAAGTGGTGATCAGCGGGGAGCCAGGAGAGGGCTAGGCACAAAAAGGAACAGAGGAGAGGTGACTTTCATGGGCTTATGTTCAGGAACGTGGGAAGGTTTGGCTCTAGTCTATTACTCAGTTGTCCTCGTTGAATTCTTGATGCGAATAGAGTTGGATAGAAGCAAATTAGGAAATTAATTAGATCTCTGAACAGCTAGCAGCCCTCAGCGGAGTTCTAGGATAACTGCTGACAAGATTAAAGAGTAAGTTGGGTTTTAAATTATCAACACTTCTGGAATCTTAATCTAACTAGCTCAGTTCTGTACATAGGCAAAGAACAGCTTGCTCAGGCATGCATATGCAAATAGGTATTCTGCCTAGATTTACATGCCTACTTGAGTGGAGAAGTAAAAGGGACAGAAACATATGTACCTTTAACACAGTCATCTGATGTCGAAGAAAATGTGACATGAAAAAGAGTCCAGAAATTTGAGCAATTACATTACTAGCTTTCTCTTGAAAGACAGGGAAGGGGCATTGAGGAAGGGACAGCAGAGGTCTTCATGGCATCCAGGGATGTTGGAAGCTTTCCTGCCTCTATAGGTAACAATGCACAGGAAACTCGAAGCAGGCTCAAGAACTAAAGAACTACGTCTTCTAACAGTCAGGAGCTAATGAGGTTAAGGGGATTGTGAGCCGGAGAGGAAGAGTCTGGGGGAGGGAGATTTGCAGCTCTGGGAAGAGAGTGGGAGTATGACCTTCAGGTTTCCCTTCTCCTAACTCTCATTAGTAACAACAATGTTTTGTCATTTTGTGTGCTATTGTTTACTTGATAGGCATAGTAGCACAAGATTGTAATCCAGATGGGACTGCCACAAATAAATGAATGAACAAATCAAGCTCTCTAACGAAGGGTTTTAATCTTTGGAACTGTTGGAAAACTATTCTCTTTGTTATTTATTTTCGTGTATATGTATAGGTACATGTGTGCTCCAGTGAGTACATGTGTATAACATGTATGTAGTACCTGCAGAGGCCAGGAGAGAGAGTTGGTTTCATCTGGCATTACAGACGGTTCTGAGCTGCCATCTGGGTGCTAAGAAGTGAACCTGGGTCTCTGCAAGAGCAGGAAATACTTTTAACCACTGAGTCAACTTTCCAGCCCTTTGAAAACTCTGTGTATGGGAAAAAAAAAAGATACTGTATTGAAATCAGCAAACAAGAAGTTTAATTCTAAGTCCAGCTATATGAACTTCATTGATAGTAAATATTTGAGTAAATTTAATGATTACTAGCTATAATTTGTTAAATTGAATGTTGAATATGTATGTATATACATATAACTTAAAAGACACTGTCTAGTTCATCTCTCACAATAGGTGTATATACCAGGCTGCTCACTCAAAATCACTGTATAACTGAAGATGACCTCTGATTCTTTTGTCTCTGCTTCTCAAGTAATGACATTACAGGTTTGTGCCTCAGTGTCCAGCGTATATCATGTGAGGTATCAAATGCAGGGCTTCCTAAATGCAAGGAAAGTTTGGTTCCCACTGAGGTGCAGCCTCCACCCCACAAAAGCATGTGGAGAATTGGTCTAAGGCATTAAAAAAATCTTCTAGAAAACGCTTAAAGAACTTTCTCTAAACATTTGATTGGTTTTAGATGTTCTAAAACAAATGACCCTAGGTGACCCTCATGAATGGTATAACAAACTTTCCCTTTTATTATGTGCTGTGTGCCAGGTGTTATCTTGTTGACTGCTTAAGTGGGGGCATAATTACTCTAATTTCACAGTTGAGGGAACCTAACCTTTAAATGGTTAAGCCATTTATGCAAATGTATCCAGTTCTAAATGCAACCATGAACCCTGGCAACGTTTGATGGTTGGAATAGTCTAAGAGCTTTGGAGACACAGCATAGGATTACCTTGAAACTTCCCCTTCCTGTGACACCAACAAAAGAAAGTCTTTACCACTACTTATTAGAAAAGCCATTCTCCAAAGCTTTGGACAGGTGAGAGTAGTTTCAGCACTCCAGTCACCCCGAGGAGTAGAGGGCAGTCTTGGGCCAGTGCTGGAGGCTGATCACTCCATGGAGCCCTGGTGTGAGCCTTCAGCCCTTGCATCTTTGGCTCCAACATCTATCTGGCAAGAATCTTGTTTTCCTTCCAGCAAAGCTGGGCTGGAGTTTTGTGATAGTATTTGACTTTAGCAAGTTTCCACACGAGCCTCTGATCTAGTGTTGAAACAAAGCAACAGTCGGGGAGGCACAGCTTGGGAGGAGCCAGGCAGAGGCTGATGCCTTGTGTCTTGTTAAACACCATTCCCCTCCAGGTATGTACTTTTCTCCAACAGTCAAACTCCCGACACAAGTCTGGGCTTTCCTCTCCCCACTAATGCAAACATTGTCAGTAGAAAGAAAAGAGAAAGAGTCTATAGCTGGGAGTTGAAAAACCTCTGCTTTTAGGTGGAGGATCAAGAGCCCTTCACGTTGCCAAACATTATTTGAATTTTGTAGAGCAAACACTGGAGTTTAAGTTACATCCTCACATTCAATATTTAGGCAAGGTGAAGTCTCCCACTTGAGGTACCTGTTAATTGCTTTGAGATAAAGAGGGAGACACAATCAAAGTATTGTAAGAGTTTGTTTGTATTACCTCGCCTGCTTTTTAACTAATAAAGAAGCAGGTCTAGGGAAGTGAAGTGGTTGCCTAGGATTCATGTCAGCCCTTGTAGTGATTCAACCATAGTGATCACAACGCTGTTTTTGTTCACATCAGTGTCCAACAAACTGAGTCGTTTGTTTTGGAGCAACTTGCTCATACATATTTATTTTTTTTAAAAAACCCTTATTTTTTCTCATTTTATATGCCAAATCCAGTTCCTACTCCCTTCTCTCCTCCCTCTCCCTCCATCTTCTACCCCTCATCCCAGTCCCCATCCACTCCTGAGTGGACTTCCCATGTGGAGTCAACAATGTCTAGCATACTGCCCTGAGGCAGGACCAGGCCCTCCCTACTATATCTAGGTTGAACAAGGTATCCCTCCAAAGAGAATGGGTTCCAAAAAACTAGAACAAGCAGCAGGGATAGATCTTGGTCTCACTGCCAATGACCCCACAGTCTGCCCCAGTCATACAATTGCTACCCACCTTCAGAGGGCTTAGTTTGGTCCTATGTGGTTCCTTCACTGTCAAGCTGGAGTTGGTGGACTGTCGTTAGCTCAGGTAGACTGTTTCAGTGACTATCCCCATCATGGTCTAGACCTCTTTGGCACATACATCTTAAGAAGTGATCCACAAAGAACAAACAGTGTTTACTGCCAGTAAATATTTGGACTTAATGTACCAATATCTGTCACAGTGTGCCTGAAGGTGTAAACTCTGCAGTTTCCTGGGTTTCCATCTCAGTTGTGCTATCTTCATAAAAGGGTACCCTAATGAGACTATCCATGGACCAAGGTCAGTAAATCCTGAATGTACATCAGGCATCACGCCTGTCACACGGAGACCTTGAAGAATTTTAGGTTTGGCTCTACAACTGACTAACCTCCTTCCATTTTGTGCCTCATCTGTGAGAAAATATTCTTACTGTTTTGCCAGTCAAGATTCCATGAGGTTATTTATGTGCTGTCCACAGGAGAGACTCGTTTACTATATTAATAGATGAGCATTCGCTGAGTGCCAACCATGCCAAACACGGCAAGTTTACTCTGTTCAAGGAGTTTATAACACGTGAGGGAGACAAAGTTAAACAAGCAGTTACAGGAAATGAGAGTTGTTAAGCTAGTTGAGTACAGGGTGCTGTGTAAGCACAAAGCAGGAGTAGATCACATAGTTTGAAAGGTTAAAAAACACTTCTTAGCAGTGATAATTTAGCTAAAGCCCAGAGGATGGCTAAGCATTAACCAGGCAAAGAAGAGAGAGAAGAGTGTCCTATGGAGGGAAAAGAGAGCATATGGAAGTTCAGGTTCAAAGAGAGCCTGGGAATAAAGGATTTTTGCTCTACTTATTTACTTTGAGGTAACTTCTCCCCAAAGACATTTATTTTTGGTTCAGCGGCATCGACACCATGCCTTTTCACACAGCATGATGTGTCGGCTTTGAAGAAGCATCGTTTTCTAAAATAGCTGGCGGTAGAATAGGAAAACAGTGGGATAGGATTATTGAGACTGGCTTACAAGCACGTGGAAACAGCTTACTCTCAAAACTCACTTGGGTGATGCTAAATGCCTTCCCCTGTAATCGGCATCAAGACTAATGCTACTCATATTTTATTCCCAAATGACACTTATTCTTTAGTTTGGAAGCTGTTCTCTGTTATTTTCATACATCCAAAGTCAAAACAATGAGGCAAAACTATTGCCTGTTCTGCAGTGATTGTTAGATGAGGAGCAATCTCAGAGGTGTCCCGATGAAAAACTAATGCGTATCAGCCACTCATGCTGGCACAGACCTGTAATGCCAGCAGTTGACTGAGTCTGAGGCAGGAAGATTGCTGTGAATCTGAAGTCAGCCTCAGCTACATGACAAGATCCTGTTTCAGAAAACAAAGCAAAACAAAGCAAAACGAGCAAAATGAAATGTGCATCTTGAATAATGATGAAACATGGATGAGTGTGTGTGTGTGCATGTGTGTGTGTGTGTGTGTGTGTGTGTTTTAGAGAATAGGGTTGGGTGAAATAGTGTCTATGCATTGTCAGTTCAAACATCTTAAGATCCTTTTTCTTTCCCTTCAACATGTTCATTAAGCTAGTAAGGATGCCAGTCAGAGTAAGGTTAGCTTTGCTGGTGGGATGATTCTCCATAATAAGTATGGAAGAGGTTGAATGGGAGCAAGATGAGGCTTAGGGAAGAGATAGGCAGTAGAGGACTTACTTTGTGTATTGATTTTCCAGAGAGATTGCAATCTTGGATGCTACCTCTGCCCTGGTTTCTAGGAAAGCATGACGCCCCACGGAGACTCCATACTTTTCATCTTGAATAAGTATCCCATATAACTAAGACTTGCTCTTTGAATAACTGCATTCTCTTTCTGATGATGGTATTTTTCAACTTTATAAAAAATGTACGTATTGAGGATTGTTAAATATAATGTTTCTTTAAATTGAGGTATGCAGTTAGCATTATCAGAATTAACCAAAGAACCAATGCACTGGATTTCATAAGATTATTATGCATTAGCTAAAATTTGCACTTGTATTTTTAAAAGATAAAACTTAATATGTATTTCTCATTGTCTGATTTTCAAAAGGAT
>JAQHUG010000431.1:1228075-1317417 GCA_028555095.1 Dicrostonyx torquatus | reverse complement strand
TTTTTTTGTCTTGGTTCCATTGGACGCAGTTGGTATATTGGGTTTGCACCTGTAAAGACACATTATGCCACGAAATGGTGAAATGGATGGATTGTCCCATTCTGCCATTCTGGTTAGGAATGGGTGTCCCCCCCCATACCATTAATTTCTAGTTTTTATAAAAAGAAGTTCACTTTCTGAGTGAAATAAACATTGATATCTGTTTGGGGAGCTGAGAGTTCACATCCTCAACTGCAAGCATGAAGCAGAGAGAGCGAGTACTGGAAGGGCATGAAGCTTTAAACTCTCAAAGCCTGCCTCCAGTGACATACTTCCTCCAGCCAGAACTCATCTTCTAAGCCTGGCAGAACATCCCACTCACTGAGGACCAAGCATTCAAGTTCCTGAGCTTATTGAGGTCAATCTCATTTAAACCAGCACAGAACTTAACGCTTGGACCTCTTGGGAAGTGGATTCTACACAAGCTTTGGTGAGAAGGACACTAGAAAACATCCTGTAGGTTCAAGAAATTGTGAAGAGGTTTCTGACTTAAAGCACTGTTTTGAGCTTAAAATGATGAGAGGAAAACTCTGCAAAGGGCAGTGGACACTATGCTAAGAGCAAGCTCCCAAACCTCATAATAGCTCTGTTACATCCCTGGACAAGAGTTGAGGAATTTGTGGTGGAAGATGACAAGGCCACTTGTCTAGGGTAATATGATGGTGGGTGGTGACACAGAGCTGTAAATCTGGATCCTCTGACTCCAGATCCAACACTGCCCTTTGCTTTGTACCTAGAGCAGTCTCTGTAGGAAGAATATCCCAAGCACCCATCAGTTTGTTTCTGGTGAATGTGGTTGATGGGGACCTCATAGGACAACTGGAAAGCCTATGCCTTAGAAAGCCGAACATCCACCCTCCTGTTCTGCCTTGAGCATCTCAACTAGAGACCATATTTTCCTGTGGCCTAGGTTGCTGAAGCCAGTGTGCCATGCTCTGTCTGTCAGTTCCTGAGCTCAAATATTATCTCTTTCCTTGGTCTCTTACAGCCTATGAAAAACAATGACCTCTGGCCCTTCCTCCAAGATTCACAGTTCTCAGGGTCTGTTCTATTGGGTTATATTTAGGAAGTGGTCTCCTGTGCCAAAGCATTCAAATTTATTTCCCACTTTCTCTTCTACGAGGTTTTGTGTGATTGGTTTTATGTTGAGGCCATTGATCTATTTGGACTTGAGTTTTGTGCATGGTGATGGATATGGATCTATCTTCCTTCTTCTACATGTTGATACCCAGTTATGCCAGCACCATTTGTTGAATATACTTTCTTTTTTCCATCTTATATTTTTTGTTTCTTTGTAAAAAAAAAAACAGGCTTTCGTAGGTGTGTGGATTGATATCCAGGTTTTTGATTTGGTTTCATTGGTCTTTCTGTTTGCTTTTATGCCAGTACCAGGCTGTTTTTAGTACTGTAGCTCTGTAGTAGAGTTTGATGTCAGGGATGGTGATGCCTCCAGAAGTTCCTTCATTGTACAGGATTGTTTTGGCTATCCTGAGTTTTTTGTTTTTCCATATGAAGTTGAGTATTAGTCTTTCAAGTCTGTGAAGAATTTTGCTGGGATTTTGATGGGCATTGTATTGAATCTGTAGATTGCTTTTGGTAACATTGCCATTTTTACTATGTTAATTCTACCTATCCCAGAGCATGGGAGATCTTTCTATTTTCTGGTGTCTTCTTTACTTTATTTTTTCAAAGATTTAAAGTTTTTGTCATACAGGTCTTCCACTTGATTAGAGTTACTCCAAGATATTTTATGTTATTTGTGGCTATTGTGATAGGTGATGTTTCTCTGATTTCTTTTCTCAGCCCATTTATCATCTGTGTAAAGGAGAGCTACTGATTTTTTGAGTTAATCTTGTATTCTTCTACATTACTGGGGTGTGTATGAGACATTTACACAATGGAGTACTACACAGCCGAAAAGAATAATGACACCTTAAAATTTGTGGGCAAATGGATGGACTTAGAAAACATCATATTGAGTGAGGTAACCCAGACCCAGAAAGACAAATATAATATGTACTCACTCATAAGTGGCTTTTAGACATAAAGCAAAGAAAAACCAGCTTAAAATTCACAATCCCAGAGAACCTAGACAACAAAGAAGACCCTAAGAGAGACATACATGCATCTAATCTACATGGGAAGTAGACAAAGACAAGATCTCCTGAGTAAATTAGGAGCATGGAGATAGTGAGAAAGGGCAGAAGGGGATGGGGGAAGAAGGGAGGGCAGTGAAGAAAAATACATTGCTTAATAAAAACAATAATAAAGAACAAATACATCCTAAAAATTAAAAAAAAATTTGGAGAAAAAAAAGAGTATTGCAAGTTTTTAAATATTGAGTCATCTCTCTAGCCCTCCACCTTATTTTCTGAGACAGGGTTTCTCACTGAACCTGGAGCTCAGTGATTTCGTTAGACTAGTTGGTCAGCTAGCCCCAGTAATTCCTCTGTATCCTCAGTGGTAGTGGTAAGATGACAGGAACTTACCACTGTGTGCAACTTTGATGCAAATGCTTCAGGTCAAACTCAAGTCCTCATCAAGTTTGTCCAGTAAGTACTTCACCAGCTGGGACATTTCCACAGGCCCTGTTTGAAATGATTTGAGTTTCACATTTGAGATGTGAGATGAATGGCTTCTCATTAAGGATTCAGGAGGTATTGTTGACCTGGGGTGAAACAAGCTGGCTGCACAGGGAATAGTAGGGAAATGATAATCCTGGAAAACTCTACCAGGTTTGTTGACTAGCTTGGGAAGCTTGAAAGGAGGAAGAGAACAGCAAATTGGACCACAGTCTTAGGTTGGCCCTATTTCCGGCTGGCTTCTGGGTGGTACCTAGGAATCTCTTTATGGCTCTCTTTGGGAAGAGGGCACAAACACTAAGCTTCTTAGATGAGTCAAGGCATCTATGGTAAGAATTTGTAAAGTCCTTAAGACTTTTTAGTTAGGCCAGTTCCAAATGAAGAAATGTATTATTTTCCTATTGCTATTGTGACTAGTTTAAGTTTAACCAACACAAATATATTGTCTTACAGATCTGGTTATCAAAAGTTTGAAATAAGTCTTATGGGGCTCAAATTAAGGTATCAACAGAGGTATCCTTCTTTAGGATCCTGGGAGCTCTATTCCTTGTCTTTTGCATGTATTGCTTATATTCCTATATTTTTTGGCTCTTAGCATCTTTCTCCATTTTTTGATGTTAGTAACAATATTCCACACTTCTGTTTTGGTCAGTATTTTTTTTTTGTCAATTTGACAAAAATAGAGTTATTTGCAAGGAAGAACCTTGGCTGTGAAAATTTCTCCATCATATTGCCTGGAGGCAAGTCTGTAGGGCATTTTCTTGATTGATGCTTGAAATGGGTCATTCTAGGTCATAGAAGGGTGGTGCTATCCCAGCAAAGGTGCCACTGTTGACTCTTATAAGAAAGCAGTCTGAGAAACCACAAGGAGTAAGCCAGTAAGCAGCACTCTTCTATGGCTTCTGTTTCAGTTTCTGCCTCCAGGTGCCTGCCTTGAGTACCTGCCTCAGACTTCCCTTAGTGATGGAGTAGCCCAAGAGTTGCAAGATGAAACTAACCCCCTTCCCTCAACTTACTTTTGATCCTGGTGTCTTATCACAGCCATGGAAATTCTGACTAAGACACAGTCCCAGACCAATCTTCCCATCAGTGACCTTGATGCATCACAGGTGATAATGCTCTCAAACTCTGGTTCTGGCTACTCATCTGCTGTTATCTACAGCAGATGTGGCCTGTGGCTTTGCTAGATGATGAGTGCTTGAGGGAGTGGCTTTAGGACTAACTGTAAAACATATTTTCTTTTGGAAATCCTGCCAGTTTAGGCCTTAGGCTGGTCAGAAAGGAGGTTACACAGTACATGGAAACCTAATGGTACCAGACAGTTTCTTTCAGCAAATGCATACT
Organism: Dicrostonyx torquatus; assembly: GCA_028555095.1. Lineage (NCBI taxonomy): Eukaryota > Metazoa > Chordata > Mammalia > Rodentia > Cricetidae > Dicrostonyx > Dicrostonyx torquatus. The sequence goes on along the minus strand of JAQHUG010000431.1, from coordinate 1,313,452 downwards.
AACTGGGTGTAGAATATGGCACTGGGCAGCACACCTCACTCATTGGCAAGACCTACTGCTCAGAGGTGTCTTTGACTTTGGTACTGACTGCTTTTCATCACCTTTATTAGAACCCAAACTATTTCACTACACAGACTTTTTTCTCCTTCCCATGTATATATATATATATATATATATATATGTATATATGGCTATAAATCTATTTATCTATCTAATCATCTCCCTATATATTATATATATTCAAAGTTGATGATTAGAGTCTCATGCATTTTTGATAATTTTAAGGACAGATATGATACTTGACTTTATTACACTTATTGTCTGAGGAGAAGATGGACCTCTGCTTATTTTCTTCACTAGTAACATTTTATGGCAACACTGCCACATACATTCACTTTACTGTCTTTGGTTATTTTGTGCCTCAGACAGCAGAGCTGAATGGCTGTGACGGGCTTCACTGGTATTAATTTGAACCCAAATATTTACTGTCTAGTCCTTATTGAAAAAAATGCATTGTCTTTTGGACAGATAGATAGAAACTATGTATTATCATGACAACATTCCAAGAGCTCAGGAGAAAGACAGTATTTTTGGAGCATGCTGCAGTCCCAAACTCATGGCTTTAAAGAGGCTGTAGAAGGTATGAAGTATCTCCCAGTTGTGCTGCTGAGAACCTGCTCCCCTGGACTGCATGCTCTTTTTGATCCTTCATATTGATTTGGGAAGTTTCTGGTCAACCATGAAAATAATTACTAAGGTGCAAATTCTAGTATTGTCTAGGATTCAGATTCTTGGGGTGAGCCATTTTTGTCTTCCTTCTAAAGTCTCTCACTCTTCCAGCTATTTTAGGTGTAGAATTTGGGTTCTTGTCATCCATAAAGTTTTCTATTTGTTATCATTATCTTATCAGCATTTCGTATAACTTCTTCAGTCCTTTTTGCTTCCAGATTATCTAGAAATTAATTTCTTCAAAGAAATTTAGAGACTTACAAAACATCTCAGATTCTACTTTTTTCCCCCTCTGGGCAAGAAATTCTAAACCTTGGGTACAGTTTGAGATGAGTATGGAATGAAAACAAATATAAAAGCCAGAAGTGATTACTTTAGAATTGCACTGTCTTTGTGTTGCTAAGCAGTTTGGATCATGTCCTGAAAACACAGAGTTTAAGTGAGAGAGTAGCTGCACTGCTATGCATCACATACCCTGATAACCAGCCCTGTCCCTCTCTTTCTTAAGACGTAAGCAGAGGCCACTGCTGTCTGTTCTTAGCTTTGCAGTCTATGAACTGGACAGGTCTTCCCACCCTTTCAAAGCTTCATCATGATGTGTAGTGCACTGGAGTGTGCTTTGGGGCAGGGCAGTATCCAGCTGGAAGATGTCTCTCACAGTCTCAAGACTCCCTCACACTGCCGTACTTTGCAACCCCTCTAAGTATTGATCAGGTTCCCGGTAGATGCAACTGTGGATGGTGAATCCTCCACTGGAATTTTAGCGCTCTGGGACTCTGCAGCAGCCACTGTAGATAGGAGCTTGCAGAGGTTGATGCAATGCTAGCCTCAGGCTCAGAACTTTCAAAGTCCTGGGTGGTTATTAGGCTGCTTTTCTCTGTGTACTTCACAGCCCTGGAGACTGCTGCCTCTTGTGGCTTTTAGGTTACAACTCCTCACTAGTGCCTCTCAGGGCTAAGGCAGGTTAAATTCAGCCCCTGAGGCTTGCGGTTTTTCCTTAGGGTAGCTCAGTTTTAAACAACAAATCTCTCCCTAAAATGGCTCCCAAACACTGTGCTTCTTGTCACACAGATGGTCAAAGTAGATTCTTGTCTACAGTTGTCCCCTTGTGGGAGGAATCACAGCTTCACCCAGAACTGCAAATGGAGTTGAAGCTGGTGAAGCTTGTGGTTCTTCTGAGGGACAGACAACAGTGTGTGTGTGCTTTTACTGGAACTACAGCGTTTACATTTTCAGTGAGGCTTCGGCTTTTTCTCCTCCTGCCTGCAACCTTTGGCTGGAGCTATGTTTGGCTTGATTTACTTGTCTTCTGTGTCTGTTTTTTCCTCTGTTGTTTTCAGGTAGCCTGTAACAACCTCCCCGAATTTGTAAAGTTTCTTCTCTTTCTTTTTGATAAGATTTGTCTTTTTTTCCCTTATTTGAATGTCCTTTATTGAATGACATGAAGGCAGCTTCCTGTCCCTCGTCTTTACCAATTCAGCACAATTTGCTACCAGTCCTGCAGATTCTTCCTCCTGCTTTAAGATGATGTGGAAGGATTTTATTTTTAATTTCCCACTTTAATTTCATAGCACATTTATGTCCCTGTGAGTCTGGACATGCACTACTTGTATTCTATCTTGTCGGGGTGATCCATGATTACTTAAACTGTACAAAGGAATGCAATGATTTCTTCCTCTTCTAAAATGTTTCTGGAGTGAAAACAGGTTGGTTTGATAGGCACATGGCCTATCTTTAATGAATTATCATTCATTAGCTCAAAATATTTTGTTGTTGGAGTGAGACTAGATAATACGATCTAAAGCCCAGGTAATTTCTAAACAAAAGTGATTTATTTTTTATTTATTTTGAAAGATATTTATTATCTATCTAGTAGAATTGAATCATTCTGTTAGAGTAAGTTTCATAGGGACTTGGAAAGCATACCTCCTGATAGACTCTTAGGGGAGCAGAGAAGAATGTGGATATTGGCATGTCAGGCTAACAATTGCTCTCAGGAAGGCAACCAAGCTACACAGAAGGGGGCTAAGGAATTTTCAGTCTGAGTTAAGAGGCTAAGAGCAGTTTTTGAAGGAAATATGGGGAAATCACTCTACAAGTGAAAGACTAGAAGAGGCATGGAGACCAAGGCAGGTGCAAACTTCCCGATGAGCAGAGCCGACTGTCGCTGTGGAAGGAGTTGGATGCTTGGCTTTAAACCACTATAGTGACATCATCATTGTATTTGGGCAAATAACCGACCTACCCTTTTATATTAACCTCCATAAGTGAGCCTCACAACAGCTCTTATTTCAGTAAAGTGTATGAGGATTAAGTGAAAGTGTAAATATACTGCTTTCCCCCCCAATTTCTCAGATGGTAAGTCGTCCACAGAACTTAGAAAGAGCACAGCTTTCAGACTACTCCCTGAAGATTATGATTCAGTGAGTCTGGGATGAGGACCAGATTTTGTACTTTTAGCAAGAACCCCAGGTGATATGCTAAAGTTAGTAAAGTTTGGAAAATGCTGACTGATACATAATATTAGCATAGTTCCAGGTGCAGGGTAAAGACTCAATGTACTTATAATGACAGATGTTATATAGAAAGGGAATACATGAGGGTCAGAAGGGTATATGAGACTAGAGATGAGACGGGGTCATATCACTAAAAGATAAAATGCATTTCACATTATGGGACTGGTAGCATTTTATCTTAAAAGAGAGGACGTCATTTAAAGGTCTAAAGTAGTTAAGTTTTTGACCTGATACTCATTTTTAAAAGATCCATGATCTCCCTTGAAGAGAGAGTTGCAAAGGAATGGGACTGGAAGCCACGAATCTACTTAAAAGGTTTCTTTAGAAAGCTGGATGAAAAAAAATCAAGAATTGAATTCAAATGCTGAGAAATGGATTGGCTACTGGAGGTCGGAATGGAGACTTGGCCCACTGTATATAAGCATGAGGGAGATAGCGAGGCTCTCCATCAGGTAAGGCTAGGAGAAACGTGTTGTGCAGAAGGAAAGAATCGACAATGGCAGAGTGATAGTTGTTCAGTGAGAAATAGTTATATTCGGAACGAATTGAGCTCAGGTCATTCTTGTCTGAGTTCATTTGGCAGTTGGAGATTAAACACATGGAGCTTGGGACAGAGGTTTGGATTGGAGATGTACGTGTAAGAATCAGATAGATGAGATGAGAGCTGAAACCCTCATTTTTCCTCATGACACTTAGTGGTGTGTCTAAAGTCACAACCTTGATGATTTGACAATAAATGGATGCTATTGGTCTAGTTCATGGAATCAGTGAAAGAAAGAGCACATTCAGTGTGGGTTCTTGTTAAAATAACAGATACACATTTTATTTATTGCATTGTGTCTGCAGAAGACAGTATTCTAAGCTACCACTCAATAGCCTTGTGCTTTCTTCCTGCTCTGGAAAGGAGAGATAGAGAGATTGGAGGCAGATGCAGGCATTTTCAGAGTGTTACATATGACATGACATATTGTGGGCTATAGCAGTTGGTTCTGAGTAAAGATGATTAGATTTCCTTGGATATAATCATCTAAAGAATTGACTTCCCTCCAAACTCTTAATAGACTTGATGTAACTTGAATTAGACTTCACCTCAGTTGGCAATAGAAATGCTCACTGTATTCCATTTCTCTGCTTTGACTTTGAGAATGTTAATTGCTTGGCTAGTTAACTGGAATGAATCCAAGGGTCACCACAGTGACATATCACATGGTCTTCTCATCCATCTCTATTTCTTCTCCCAGCCAAGTACTAAAAGGTGAGTAAATGAATTGTGGTAGGAGAAGTTTAAGAGAAAGAAATTATATACAAAGCTAATTATCATTGACAGGAGTTTTTCTTCGAGAGACTATAAAACAGAAAATATTTTATATTTATAAAATCCATGTGTTAAACATCATTTGGGAGATAGGTCTGAACAAAATGTTCTTACAATTACAATATTATGTGGTTGGACTTTCCAGCTTAGTACATACTTCTGAGTCTCTGCACATTTTTCCAGCTATCTGAAATACCCTTCTTTATTAATTTTTATGTCTAAAAAATTCTGTTCTTCCTTCAAAATTCAGTTCAAGATTGGCCATCAAGATGTAGGATAAGGTCTTCCATTCATTTCCATCAAAGCACAACACTTTTATGTCACCTTAGACCAAAGTTCTTTCTAAGAAGTTTAGAAACCATGTAGAAGAAAGCAAAGTCCCAGAACAGCGTGAGAACAAATGGAACTTTTTAGAAGGCAGATTTAAAGCAGATAACACAGTTACCCACTATGATTCTAGCCACACACCCATCAGCTTGTTGACTCAAATATGAACCTGTATGACCTTGATCCTGCCATGAGTATCATTTGCAACTGGACACAGAGTGATTCATTCTCCTCTTTACCATGCATTAAATAATAGAACTGTCAAAACTGATCCCACACAAGGATTCTGAAATGGCTTCAGATGTAGTTCCAGCTTCTCTCAGCTGCAGTCCAAAGACTTTGCCTACTCCTATGCAGTGACCCAACAGGAAACACATTTGCCCTGAATCTGGGTATAGAGTTGCTCATCTCAGAGTTCCATAGTCAGTCTTGAAATGTTTTTCGTATTTAGCTTCCAAATGCAGAAATAATCATCAACTTTACTAAAGAGGCAGGATAGAAAATCAATGAAAATTCAGTAGTCTTTCTATACACCAGCAACAAACAACACATGGAAGAAAGAGAGAGAGAGAGAGAGAGAGAGAGAGATATTTTGGACACACTCCCATCTACAATAGCCTCAAAGATAATAAAATATCATGGAATAAACCTACCCAAAGAGGTAAAAGCCTCTATAATGAAAATACCAAATCTATGAAGAAAGAGATAGAGGAAGACATTAGAAAATAGAAGAAAACCCCAAGTTCATGGATAAATAGATTAATATTATGAAAATCCTATCAGAATAAACTCACATATTCAATGCAACCCCAATACCCCAATAAAAATACAACAAAATTCTTCACATAAATAGAAAAAAAGGTACTAAAATTCATATGGAACCAGAGAAGACCTTGCATAGCTGAAACAATTAGTAAAATGGATAACCCTGGAAAGATTGCCACTCCAGATTTTAAAGTATATTATGGAGTTCTAGTAATAAAACCAGTATGGTACTGCCCACAAAATCAGAAATATAGATGAATGGAGCAAAATAGAAAACACAAACTGCATTTTACTCTAGGAAAAGATCTAAATGTTACAAACATTCAGTGTAATAGATAAAGCCATCTGACACTCTACAAATTGCCAAGAACACACATGGGAGAAAAGAAAGCTTCTTCAACAAATAGCACTGGAAAACTTGATGTCTACACACAGAAGAATGAAACTGTATCCGCATCTATTTCCCTTCATAAAAATTAACATCAAGTGAAAAAAAAAACCCTCAATTGAAAACCTCAAACACTAAAACTGCAAGAAGAAAACATAGGCACTACCCTACAAGATAGAGGTGTAACAATGGACTTTCAAAATAGGACTTCATTACCCAGGAATTCAGGCCAACAATTGCCAAGTGAGACCTCATGAAACCAAAAGCTTCTGTATAATTGAGGTCAGTTAAGTAAAGAAGAAATTTTGGGAAAATTAAAACAAAAAATCATTGGGTCTGTGACCACTCTATGGAAGAACAAACATATCATGCAAGACCAAATGGATGATGTGCTGGCTGGTTTTATGTCAACCTGACACAAGCTAGAGTCATTTTGAAGAGGGAACCTAAATTGAGAAAATTTACACCCAAAATTGGCCTGTGAACAAACATATGATTCATTTTTAAAATTAGTGATTGATGTGGGAGAGCCCAGCCCATTGTGGGTGATGCCATTCCATGGGAGGTGTATAGGAAAACAGGCTGAGCTAACTATGGGGAGCAAGCCAGTAAGCAGCACTCCTCCACAGCTTCTTCATCAGTTACTCCTCCAGGCTCCTTCCCTGACTTCCCTCAGTGATGGAATGTGACCTAAGGGTTATAAAATGAAATAAACCCCTTTCTCCTATGTTTCTTTTGACCATGGTGCTTTATTTTAGCAAAAAAAAAACCTAATTAAGACAGATGACATAATCAGAAAGATAGAAGCTCACAGAAGGGGTCAAAGAAATGTTGAAGATAAAAATCACTACAGAACAGAAAACAAAAGGCTCATGGGCAAGACCAGCCATGACTGGAGAAAGAATCTCTGATGTATAGATATGACAACAGAAATTCCCCAAATGAAAAATCAAAGTGAGGAAAAAAATGAAAACAACACACAGGAACTGTGGAACAACCAAAGCAATGCTTGAAGGATCAATATCCAACAACTCTATAATGATTGTCAGACATTAGGCCATCGATGCAAAGTGCTCAGAGAACACAAAGTAGGGTAGATATCAAAACCAGAACCAGATGAAAATTTAGACATAGCATATCCAAGCTTCAAAAAAATCATGACATCAAAGTCATAGTGAGTGTACCCTCAATGCAGAGAACTAATCATAAGATTCCCATCAGATTTAAGAAATCATACAAGCAAATACAGAGAGTAAAATACTCAGAACATTAAAACAAAATTCTACCAATCCAGTATTCCACATTCTAAAAAAATAATTTATCAAATGTGAGAGAGAGCTAGACTTTTTTCAGACAAATGAACACTAGGGGAAGGGTATGTAAAAATATGTGTCATTGCCTCTGTGTACCGTGCAGTCTTCTTAGCTGACGACGATACACCAGATTCTCAGGTAATTGAGATGATCAATGACTCTATTTTGCTGAATAATAGGATAGCTACACCAGCTTGCTTCTAGACTGAGCTTGGGGAATCCAGCTGAAGAGAGGGAGGAAGGATTGTAGGAGCCAGAGGGGTCAGGGAATTACAAGAAAACTCACAGAACAACTAACCTGGTTCAAAGAAACTCGCAGAATCTGAAAAGCAACAGGGAACTTGCATGGGACTGACGTAGGCCCTCTACATATATGTGACAGTTGTGTAGCTTGAGGTGTTTGTGGGACTCCTAACAATGGGAGCAAGAACTGTTCCTAAAGCTTTGACTGCCTCTTGGGAACCTATTTCTTATACTGGATTGCCTTACGCAGACTAAATACAAGTGGAGGTGTTTAATGTTAGTGGTGGGAACAGTTCTCATTTTTCTTCATAGGTAAGTGGTGTGCTTAGAACAGCCTGAGACTCACGCAGCGGCTCCAAATTAGAGAGCCCTTCTAGAAGGTACGGCTGTGAAATCACTCACCGCAAACACACACTTGCCCACCTTTTTCCAACACCGACAGCCAGTAGCCAATGCACAATGTGGGTAATGTGAGCTGACAGGGAATTGCACTTGTGCTAAAATTATAATTTTTGTCTAATTCCAATTTAGTTTTAAAGTTTTGAAAAAGGAACAGATGGGGCTGACAGATGTAATTAAGGGAAAAAGATTTATTGCTTTAGACTGTGTACATAATAGAAGCATTTAACTAAACTGTTGAGTACCACTAAAGGCTAATTTTTGGGAGAAAGCACCGTTATTATTATTTTTATAACTGTTATGCTGGGAGTCTTGCCTGATAATTACTAAAGGCAGAGATTTCAGAAACTGCTTCAAAGTTTGGACTCCATTTGCTCCTTCCAAAAACAACTAAACGGCACTGCAAGAAGCACTCCAGTTTATTTTTACAAATTTGTCTTAAACAGCATTCACTTCACCGGTAACTAAAGTACAAATAACAGTGTCATCAACAGTAGATGAGATTATTTCAGAGCTTCTTAGATAGCCTTTAAGAATGTTATAATATTTGTAACTTATGGCTTGTGGTGTTGATTTTCCACTTATGGAAATCTAGAGTTTGCTTATAGGTACTGCATGGACCACACTGTGCTCTGATCTCCTGACCCAAAGGAAGCATTCCTTCCTGCCTGAAGCACCTCAGAGATGGTCCACACCCATCAGTATCCACTCTTGCTTCATTCAACAATGGTTTCCCTTATTTTCATGTGGTCCTTCAGTAGTGAAAAGAAGACCCAGAAAGGGCTCTTTGCTGCCTTCTGTCTAATCAGTGCTTGGCAAACAGATCCTTCTGTCAGTCCCAGCAAAACATTTTTTTTTCTCGGTGCCTTGCCTTCCTTATGTTTTCCTTGTAAACCAAGTCTTTCCTGGAAGCACTGGGCACAGCTGTGTTCAACATTTTCTGCGTTATTAATCCCCTGTCTTTTCATCTCCATGGGTAAATTTGGGTATTTGCCTTACCATAGTTACAGCACTGTGTATATGGTGCTCCGTTGACATTCATGGGAGAATTGCTAAATAAACAAGCAAAGCACCATTTTGGGGCACAGCTCTTTTTTTTCCATTTGGAGATTAGACAAACATTGTAATTGCTAATAGAAGAGAATGAATTTCCCCATCTTTTTATTCTTGGAGAAAGTGATATTTCCAGTGTCTATACTGTTATGAGGCCAGATATATACTGATTATAGATGTTTTCAAATAACTGAAATCAATATAATGAGAGGACATTAGCAGTGAGTAAAAAAAATGTACTAAGGGCTTATTTTATTCTATTCTTCTCCCATACATTACATTCTGACCACAGTTGATCCTCCCTTCACTCCTCCCAGCCCATCCCTCCCCCAGCCCAGATAAACTCCTTCCTAAATTCCCTTAAAAAAAAAGAGCATGTCTTCCAGTGATATCTACTGAACAATGTCATAACAGGTTACAATAAGATTAGGCAAAACTCTCATATCAAGGCTGGATGAGGCAACTTAGTAGGAGGAAAAGGATCTCAAGTGCAGACAAAAGAGTCAGAGACACTTCCTGACTCCCACTGTTAGGAGTCCCAAAAGAACAACCAATTATACAATCATAACATATATGAAGAGGACCTGTCTCAGGCCTATACAGGGTCTGTGATTGTTGCTTCAAGAAGCCTCAGTGATCTCCTATGCTTAGCTGATTCTGTGGTCCATGTTCTTAGGGGTTCTCCACTCCTACAATTTTTCCTCTCCCTCAGAGTTTGATTGTATATATACACATATATATATGGCAAGTGAAAGTGTGAGCTAAAGTTTGCATTCTCATCACTGACTGAAAATAATCAATGTTACTGATGCCTTTTGAACCCGGTTATCACTGTGGTTTCCCCAAGAAATGTCAGTGTACTGACCCAGATGCAGAACATTGGTATGTATCTACAGATGTAAATCATAAGGTTTCTCTTTCAATAGGATGATGTAGATTTGCTGGTTTTACTTCAAGGGTTGCTCTTACTTAGTCATACAGAGATATACATCTGTTTGACTGATGATGGGGCCTCAGGTGCAGGAGATTCAAAAAGTATGCATATGCCATTTTATGTTAGAACACATAAGTCTTATTCCTTATTTAATACACCTGTCAGAAACTGCCATTCTTACTACCAAAGTTGATTTGATACACCGTATATGGAAAGATCTCATACTCAGTCCACTGGTGGTGCAAAGGTAGAGATAGAGAAAAGAATGCAATGAATCTAAATATGCATGTAGTAGTGAGGGAGCAGCGGGCTGTGTCCCGAATTAGGTGCGGGTTGTGTTCCCAGCACCTGAGAGGAGTGTGTTCATTTGTTCCCAATGCTTGTCTCTTGGCTGCGGCCACACAGCTAGCTTATGCTCGAAATGATTACACGAAAACTGTATTCATTTAAACTCTGCCTGGCCCATTATTACTAGCCTCTTCTTGGCTAACCATCACATCTTAAACTAACCCATTCCTAATAGTCTGTGTGTCACCACGAGGTGGTGACTTATCGGAAGATTCTAGCCTGCATCCATCTCGGGCTGGAGCATCATGGCATCTCTGGTAGTGCCTTCTTTCTCACCGCCTTCCATTCTGTCTACTCCACCCACCTAAGGGCTGTGTACTATCTTACAGGCCAGGCAGTCTTCTTTATTAACCAATGAAAGCAACACAAAATACAGAAGAACCCTCCTACACCATTTATGTGTATGAAAAAGAATATATTTCCCTATTTCTATTCCACCCTCTGTACAAAATTGCTTTCAGATTTCAGGATGTGTATTTGAAAAGTTGAATGCACTAGAATGACACTGAAATGTTTGTGGCAGCTATCAGGGAATGATGTCTAGAATGTCTTGACTTTATTCCTGGTCACAACTGGAATTATTGATGGTGGAAAGTAATGTTCCTTTTTTTCCCAAGAATCAAAGCAAGACCTGATAGCTGTCTTCAAGAAGACATACACAGAGTGATAGGAATTCCTGTGGGAGTTATCTACTGAAGAAACAGAATCATTATCCATTCTAAATTTTCTTAGGTAAGATAGTATCAGATATGATTTGTTTTCATTTATCAGTTACCATTAATTATGTAGCTTTTAAAAAAGCAATGAAGCAGTCATATCATAAATGAGATGGGGTAGGAGAAATCATTATTCTTTTCACTCCTCTTCAAAAACTTAGGTAAGTATGCACAAAAATGTTTAGCTATGGGGGAGCTGAGGAATACATTTAAGAACCTATAGTGACACAGTGAAGCAAAAGGAAGAGAATAACTTCAGACCAAGGACCACTGGGCATTCAATTAGCAGAAGTCTGGAGAGGGATAGAAAGAGCCAGAATGCCAGTGACTGTCTGCATACACCATGTAAAGAGTGTCATCATGGTACTTCACATGTCTCCTGCTCTGTGGAAGAAGATGTATCTTAATAGCACCATGAACTTCATGAACTCCTCATATTCATAACAGTATTCATAAGTATTGACCCATGACTTGCCCTGTGTAAAGAAGGAGATGCTATTTCTCTGCCTACACACAGAAATGTCCCATGCATGACCAGGACTGCCATCGACAACTCCACTCATGTTTCAGAAAGCCATGCTTGTGCCACTAAGCACATGCATTTCAGTTGATTTTACAGTCACTTTGTACATGTCCGTATCTAGAAGGATTCTAAGGCTACTTGCTTTGCACGTATATCTATCTCAGATAGCAAAGCCCCTGCATTATAGGCTGTCTAGTGCTTCAAAGGCCACACCCATTGTATCTATTAGTATCCATTGTCCAGACCTCTAAAAGAGAACATATTCTAGTCTTAACAAATGCAATATATTTAAAATAATTTCTTATCATTCACCATATCACAGTAAAATAAAGCTAGAAATTAATAACAGAAAAACTATAAAACTATGTGAATATTCAAGGATTGAACAATGGATTATTGAAGAAATTGGGGAAGAAATTAAAAAAATAATCCTAGAGGCAAAAAAGGATAACCTATCAGAACATTTGAGCTATAGCTAAGGCATTCTAAGAGAAAAGTTTATAGATATAAGTACTCACATTAAAAAAATCCCAGAAAAATATTTAAAATAAATAACCTAATGATGCACCTTAAGGCTCTAAAAGGCAAAGAGATGGCAAATCCAAAAAGGGCAGTAGAAAAGCATCTATAATATGGCCCAGCAGTTAATAGCACTTCCTACTATTTTGAGGACCTGAATTCAGTTCCTTGTACCCATGTCATAGCGCTCACAATTGCCTGTAACTCCAGCTCCAGGGTATCTTTCTCACTCTTCTGGACTCCAAGGGTACATGCATGTGCTTATATGTGCACAGATTCACAAATAGATACATACCATAGATAACAAAATAAAGATCAGGGTAGAAATAATTAAATTGGGGATTAATCAAGTTAATAACACTAGGAATGAAGATTGTTATGATAGATTCCAATGAAATCCAAAATCTCAATACCTTCAGAATTATGTCAGACATTTGTGGTCTTTTGTTTTTTTATGAGGGTTTTAGAATCCTAGTGAAACTTGGATAATTTATAATCCAAAATGCCTAGAAATTCTAAAAGAAATTGATAAAATTTGAGACAACTTGCCAAAATTAAATCAGTAGGGTATGAAGGTAATAAGCCACAAGGATCTTAAATAGATCCCTGCAAAGTAAATAGTTGAAGTGGCAATAGCAAGTGTTCCTGTAAAGATGAGCTCAGGGCTAGGAGGCTCTGCTGAATTCTACCAAACCATTAAAAGAAGGAACCATTAGCATTTCTCAGACAGTAGACAAGTTAGAAAAGGAAGGTAAGCTAAAAAAAAATCTCCTAGTAAGTCAGCATTATTCTGATGCCAGAATAATGACAGATAAGGACACAATGACAGCAGACAAACCTACAAAAAAGACTATGGACTAATTTTCCTAATGAACATAGATGCAACTTATTAATACAAATCTTGTAAACTGAATCCAAGAACTTCTAAGAAGATCATACATGAGGATGATGCTGGTTTTGTTGTGAGGATACAAGGATGCTTTCAACATACACAAATGCTAAACTGTTAATACAGTGCACAAATAAGCTATGGCAGGAATCACATGATCATCTTACTAGATTCAGAAAAATAGCCTATGTATTCCCTAGATATGACAATCTATAGCTAACATCGTACTTAATAGAAGAAGACTGAAAGAATTTCCTCTAAAATCAGAAATGAGGTGAAGGTGCTTAGTCTTTTCATTCTTAATCAATATAGTGGTCAGAGCCTTTAACACCAAGATGGGAGATGAGGCAAGATACGGGGTGAAGCAAATATGTACTTAGATGATGTTACCACAAGGGAACACCCTACTTTGTATGTGAACTAAAATTAATTTAAAAAAGATTAAATTAGAGATGGTTCCAGAGAAGACTCCTGGCAGCAGTAGATGCAAAGCATGAACCAGCCATCTTCTGTGATCGGACTGATGACTACCCCAATTGTTAGTGGAGAGCCCTTATCCATTGACTGATGGAGGCATGTTCAGATAGCCACAGCCAAACATTGGGCCAAACTCAGAGAGTCCTGCTGAGGAGAGGGAGCCAGGATTTTAGGAACCAGGGAACTCAGGGATGTTGGAGGAAAATCCACACATGCAGTCATGACAAATGAGACCATGCAGGTAACTCAGCAAAAACCTGCTTTAATACCTTTTATTTAAAACACAAGTTTTATTTATATATATTTATCTGTCAGAAAGATTTGTTTGATACAAAACTATCTGCAGATGTTCTGCTGACACTTGTGAAAGCAAAAGAAATTAGAACACACATGCCATAGAAGGAATGTCTTAAGACATCTCCCTATCATGACATTTAACAAGTTGACATTGAATAGGATTACAAGGAAGAATACTATGATGAGAGAAACTGCAGGTTCAGGATTAAAGAAATTAATATGTAAATGATGTTGATCATGATATGAGAATAACTAGGCTATAGCTAGTAACATTCAGTTATTAGACTTGCACTAAAATTTAAGGGCAGGAAATTCATTTCCCAGTCTTTTTATTTATTTATTTATTGGTTATGTTTTTCAAAACAGGGTTTCTCTGTGGCTTTTGAACCTGTCCTGGTACTAGCTCTTGTAGACCAGGCTGGCCTGGAACTCACAGAGATTCACCTCTGCCTCTGCCTCCCAAGTGCTGGGATTAAAGGTGTGTGCCACCACCACCCAGCTCAGTTCCCACTTTTGACCCTCTGCCTTAGAATACGAAGCCTTGACATCACTACATCCCAGTCAGCATAAGCTCCTTCCAGATGACGGGATATCTCAGTTCCTGCCTCATAGCTATGACGTCCATGGAGCAAGCGCCAATTGTCAAAGATAATCACATCACCTAAGTAGGAGAAAATTTCAACATGAATAATTTGTGTTTCAATGAGTTATACACATAGGAATTATTACTTATAGGATAAAAATTATGTCTTTTGTTGCAAATTTCAAAGTCTCCATGTTCAGATCTGTTGCTTATCATAGAGACTATAATTAATAAGAATGTATTTTATTCATTAAGAAAGCAAATAAGAAGTAATATATGAAGTGCCACCACTACTCAGCTCATACCAAGAAAGATAATGTTTCTTTTGTAAACAAAACTTACATTCTTATTCCCAATTAACTTTGTTATTGGGCAAATTTGTACATGTAGATAATTAATCTCCTTCCACTTTATCATATCTCATTCAGATTACCACTACTGGCCCCCATCACATCCAGTTCCTTTCCTAGATTCTTGTCTTTTGATTTTTTGTAACCCCTTTTGTTTTTCCAAGGTCATCTGTATGATTACTGAGTTAAAACTATCTATTAGAGCTTGCTAGGATCAACTGTGGCCACACAACCATAGGCAGTGGTTCCCCATATGCACCATGACATTTAAACTTCATAGCTTGACAGGCTGTCATGGATATGGTTACATAAAAGATTTTTCTCTGTGTAAAGCTTTTGCATTGTTTTACTTTTGAAAACATCAATAACAGACATTTTTCCCAAATTAAGAGGTCCAAGTAACTATAAGGACAGCACTATGGGATGATCATTCTGTATGTTGTGGATATGAGCCCCCGTCATTGGTTGATAAATAAAATTGTTTTGGCCTATGGTAAGGCAAGATAGAGCCAGGTAGGAAATCCAAGAAGAGATACAGGAGAAGGGCAGAGTCTGGGAGACACCAGCCACTGAGGAAGCAAGAAATGTAGAAAATAAGGTAGTAAGCCGTGAACTACGTGGCAAAGCATATATAAGAAATATAGGTTAATTTAAGTATAGGAGCTAGCTAGTAATAAGCCTGAGTCATTGACCAAGCATTTATAAAAGATATTAAGTCTCTGAGTGGTTATTTGAGAACTGGATGGCAGAAGAGAAACCTCCAATTACAAATGATAACCAATGTGAGGCTTGAACCCACAACCCTGAGATTAAGAGCCTCATGTTCATCCAACTGAGCTAACCAGTAGAGGTTCCCACCTACAAATGGTGTATCAATGTGATGCTTTCAAATTTCCATAGGACCTGAGAAAGCTTTAAAAAATAAGAGATGGCTCCTTTAAGAGTTTCTGCAAGACATGTTAAACTAAGTAAAAAATGCCTGTCACAGTGCAAGTATCAACACTCTAGAGCTATAGGAAAGGTTTAATGCAGTTCTTGGTCATGAACCTCCAACTGAGTTGTGAGCTTTAGGCTAGACTTTTATGACCTGAGAAGTGGGCAGAGCTAGCTACCAAAGCTGTGGGCAGAGGTACACGCAGTTTAGCAGTTTAAAGGTTTGCTCATGTGGTAAAAAAAAAGTGTAAAAGTTACACAGTAAAAGGGGTCCAGACAAAAAAAAAATCTCTGAATATGTTCAAATGTGTTTTACAATGTATGTAGGCTTAAGAAAGAAATAAAAAGGTATCAACAGTTATAGAAATAAATAAATAGTTAAAAATCATATAAAAAGTCTTTAAAGAGATAAATAAACAATAAAAAAGCCATGTATAGATAGAAAGTACACAGGGAGTCTGGATACTGTATATTATTGTGTTAATTTTGAATTTTTTATGGCTGATGGGCAAGAGACAGCTGCTGGGAGACATGGGATTGAAAGAGAGGCTGATAAAATATACCAACCTTAATATTTTAAAAATACCTTAACTTTAGAAGACAAGTCAGAAAATATATTTGTAAAATGGAACTTAAAAGATGTGTTGCTTTGGAGAAGTGGTTTGTTTTTGTTTCCACAGGAAACAAGAGGCTATGGATTTGTTTCAGGTTAAGATGGGCCAGATTTAATCAACAGAAACCTCCTGAATATTGACAGGTGATATCTATCAACAAAGGTTATAATTGGTCTTCTCAGGACTTGGCCATTATCTCAAATTTTCTCAGGGTCTACATAAGATTACCAGTGCTCCCAGTCAGCAGAAAATAGTCTAGAGAACTATGTCCAAATTCCCCAAATATTATTTATAAATGTTTGTTTTTCATTTAAAGGGGTTTAGTTATAAAGGTTAATGGTCATAGTCAATCTCTTTCTAAAAAAAAAAGAGGGATATGACATAGAAATGATGGGAAAAAGGGTAGATTATTAAGATAAAAAGGGGATAGATTATTGAGTTTACTTCAATCCAAAACCCAACTGTTAATATCAAAATACTTTACATTGGTATGGATTTTGGGTTATTGATACAAATTTAAGGTCAATTTTGTTATACTATATGTATATTTCTATTCTTGTTTAAGGCATTATGTTTATATAGTTCATTTAAAATTTAATATATAATTAAAAATACACATCAATGGTCATCTATAATAGTCAAACTTAGAGCCATATTAGTTAGGCTTTTTTTTTTTGTTTTAGGTATACAAAGATCTGTTTCAATTAGGTAAGTAATCTTCAAACACTTCAAAGACATACAAAAATGACATTTTTTAATTTAAAAACATTTAAAAATGTTTTAAGAACTTAGACTTTTCTCAACAGTGTGACACGTCTGCTCCTGACAATATCAATTACTTCAAGAAGGATGTTAAGCATCAAAGAAACTTGTAGAATTTGTCTTCAATGTGACAAAGCTAGCCTTTTGGGCACAAACTGCTTTTGTCTGGACTGCTTGACAGTATGTTGTACAAACTGGACATACAGGACCCAAAGGAAAATGACCACTAAACTTTACTAAAACAAGGCAGGATGGTCCTTCAGGTTCCTACTTTACAGAAGAATCTGCCAGATATTCTTCAGGACATAGAGGAAAGGAACTGATGAACTTTGCCAATATAGGTGGGACAGTTTTTCAAATTTCCTGCTTCACTGAAAAGTCTGCTAGATGCTCTAGGCCCTTAGGTTGAAGTTGGATGCCCCAGTGTTAGAAAAGAACTTTGGGTGACCGTTCAGGCATCTAGATATCGCTGTTATTTTTAAAGTTTTGGAAGTTGCTTGAAATGCACTTTCTGTTTACTCGGGTAATATTATATCCTTCTGGGGTTTTTGATAGAGTTGAAGACTAGATAGTTCTAATTATAGTTTTCCTTAGTTATGATAAAAGATAGATGTAAAACTTTAGATTCACAAAGACAGGATAGATGATAGACTATTTTCTTTAATTTTGCCAAACACAAATATGCTGGATAGTTATAAAGCAACTGATTCTTGCTTGATAACTCTTTTGTTATATATAAATTTTAACAATTTAACTTGTTAAAATGAGAACCTTTTTGATTAAGCAGAAAGGGTGAAATTCTGTAGGATGATCTTTCTGTATGTTGTGAATATGTGTTGTTCTTATTGGTTGATAAATTAAAATGTTTTGATTTATGGCAAGGCAGGATAGAGTCAGGCAGGAAATCCAAACAGAGATACAGGAGAAGGGCAGATGCCGTCTGGAGATGCCAGTCAGCTGCTGAAGTAGCAAGACGTAGAAAATGTTGTAAAAGGCCGAGAATCATGTGACAAAGCATAGATAAGAAATATGGGTTAAATGTAAGAGGTAGCTAATATTAAGCCTGAACCATTGACTAGGGATTTATAAGTAATATTATACATCTGAGTGGTTATTCGGTAACTGGGAGGCAGGAGAAAAACCTCTGATTATAGGATAGAGAAGTTTTTGGCTGATACACTAAATTCTTTATATTTTGTGTACTTTTTTTAAAGAAAAGGAAATGCTGAAAAGAAGGCAATATTTCATTTCTTCATATATTAGAAAACTCAAATCAAGGAATTTACCCAAAGCTACTCTGCTACTAAGTGGTGAAGCTTGGATTCCAATTACTATTATATTTCTCTTTTTTTTTTCCCTGATATTTCTGTTTTATATGGTGTCACTCCTAAAATCAGTCTGCATTGACTGCATGCCAAAGGCTCTATGAAGTAATCTAGTTCTATTTATTTGCTTTATTATATCAAACAATGTTTCTAAAAACAACTCAAGTAGGTGTGGTGTGTGTGTATGCCTGTAGTCCCATCTACTTAGAAGAAAGAGGTAGGAGTATTGCTGAGGTCTAGCTCAGGATCTAAAGATGAGGTTTTATGATACAGCAAGAAGGGTGTGGTAGGGAGTTTGTACATTCATGTGTGGGGCGGTTTAGGGACTGAAGAGATGACTCATCAGTGAAGGGTATCGTTCGTCCAGAGGGTGCTTCTAGCGCCCACATCTTTCCTCACAACTCTCTGTAACTCGACTCCCAGAAGATTCTGTGTCCTTTTCTGGACTCTCTGGGCATTGTATGTGTACAGAGCATAGAAATTCATTCAGACAAAAACTCATACACATAAAAAACCAGAAGTAAATAAAATCTTAAAAAATTAAAGCAACAAAAAGAATGTTCAAATTGGCTAAACTAACAACTAAGAGAAATTATGCGTTTTATTGCAAATAGCATGTAGATGTTCATATTCAGAAATGCTGTTCAACATGGTAACTATAATCAATAAGGATATACTGCAATCACTACAAAGGCAGATCTTACTTGCTCCCTTCATGAAATTGATAGATATGTAAAATAACGTATGTTACTAATTAACTCAATTTAGCCACTCCATAATATATACATATCTCAAAATATATACATGATAAACATTCACAATTTGATTGTCAATTGAAAAAAATGAATAACAAGAAAATATGGCTCAAGTTTTGTGACATTTTAATCAGTAGAGATTGTCTAGAAAAAGTATCCATGTTTCCTTATTTGTTTCAAGTCACTGAAACAGGCCGAGTCCTGGTTGATTTTAATATTACTATCTTTGTGAGTAAGTTTTTATCAATAAACATTACTCATGAATTTTGGAGTGTGAACTACAAAGATAATTTTGTTTAGCAAGGCAGAGGAATTTAAAATAAACTTCATTTGTACTCTACATTTTTCACTGTCTTGAGAGGAAGTGATGCCTATTCAGGACTGTGTGTGATCTTCATGTTGCAACTTCTATACCATTTTCTAGAATCTAACTTGTGTTCATGATCCTTTAATATATACATTAATTAATAAATAATATATAAGATAATATATATTATTTAATAAAATATGGAGAATAACACAGATGACAAGAGTTTTTGAAAAGCTTATTTGGAAGGTGACTATAAGACAGCAAATGCAAAACAGTCTTAATATTAGACATAGCCTTCCCTGGCTTCTCTTTGAAGTGTCTTTAGTTTGGAGGCTCTTAAATTTCATGTGCTAGGGTTTCCATGAGAACTTGCAAAAAGGACTATTTTTCAAGTATGGGGAGGGGAGGGCAGGCACATTCAACAGCCTAGAAATGGAAATGGCAAGATTCTTCTATTTAGGCAAGTTAGTTTTTCATTAACAGTCTGCTGTAATACCAGTCTGGATGCCACTTTCCTCCACTCACCTGGATTCATCTTGAAGGTGTACTTGTATTCCTTCTTGTTCATGAGGTCCACGAACTCTTTCAGAGCAGAGTAGAAAGGCTGAACTCTTTCGATGGGGACATCGAAGACTGTATCTCTGACTGCATTGTTGAAGTTGATGCGAATCACTTGGCCTTTATCATCCAACCTGTTTTGTTTATTAGGCAAAATGAATCTAATAAGGGTCAATTTTTCTTAGGAGATATGTCTAAAATACAGTATGCATAAAAATATACAAATTAAACATAATGGGGTGATGAGATGTTTCATATATGTATATTATATGTTTAGATGTTTAGATATGTGTAAATAATTTAGACAAAATTTATGTACAATGTTTAGATTATTGTACTGGTTTTTATCATGTTAAAATCCCAAGTAACATTTTTAAAAGTAGTGTTTGAATTTAACAGTCACTTTATAACTAGGACTCTTGAGTTGCTGGGGGCAGCAGCACATACTTGTCCGAAGTCTGAGGCATGGGTATCTCAAAGTGAACACAACATAAGCTGTATAGAGACACCATATCTTCAAAGGTGAAAATTTCTCATCTCACAGTCACCAAGGAACACCTTAGATTTATTTTTATCTAAAATTTGTTCCTGAAACTTATCTTTTCTCCATATTTTCCATCCAACATCTCCAGAAAATCATCTATTTCTACCCATAAAATGTATGTTCAGTTTGCTGAAATTGTCAAGAAAGTTTGACAATGTAAGTTTCATCCCTAGAAAGTCTGTAGAGATACAGACACCCTTTATCAGGAACTCTGCTTTCCTTTGCTTTTGGAGCATTCTGCTTTGTTTTTAAACTTTGATTAAAATTTGGCTGAAAAATTTCACCTCACTCCTTAATCTAAGTTCTAGGGTCAGGGATCTTTGTTTTCCAAATACTAAGTAGTTCCTTGGCTCCAGTAAACTCTTTATTACTAAATGATTGAATCGTGTGTGTGTGTGTGTGTGTGTGTGTGTGTGTGTGAACTGAGGAATTTGATATCTATGAGATGACTTTATTTCTATACTATTTTTGTTATTTCTTCTGAAATAATATAGGTCAATTCTAAAGTGTACCCCTTCCCAGTTTTAACTGAGATATAATTAAATACATGACATCCTAAAAACACACAATGCAATTTTCAAATGAACAGTTAAAACAGTGTCCTATTTATTTCAAGAAAATTATGATTAAAAATGTTAAAAGAAAAGAATAGGGTGGGGGAGATAGCTCAGATGGTAAATTGTTTTCTGCATAAGTGTGAGGCTCCAAGAGACCCCGTCTCAAAATATAAGGTGAAGAACTATTGAGAGAGATCCTCTAGCCTTCACATGAACATTTGCATATATGTATCTATACACACAGGTACATAATACATATTTATACATACATGTATAGAGAGAATTTATTGAGTCTACAAAAAAGCAAAATCAAATAGAAATAAAAGTGTCATAATTAAGAATGAAGGACCAACACTGTTGAGGAAAAGAAGATGTTTCTCAGCATGTATTCGCACTGAAGTTCAAAAAGAGCAGTGTAAAATCTTCTATGTAGGACATAGAACTATGATCTCTGGTGACCTTGCACTTTCTGAGGGATTTTTTGTTCTTAGTCCATGTGTCTAAAATGAGAGAGATTTCTCCAGAGATGCACATGGGATCCATGGCCAAGCAGCACTTGCAAGCCCCTGGTAGGTCATCCTGGTGATTGTCTCATGGACAGACTTAGACAAGCCTGGGCAGGGAATCATCCAGATGTGCCACAATATTTGAAAAACAAATGCTACCCTTGTGCTGTGGTTGCTAGTACAAAGGATGATGAAAATCTTGGAGCTTGTGAGGATTATCTTTGAAAATGAAGCCAAAACAAGATGACAAAGCTAAGAAGAAAATAATGACAGTTTCTGGTCGACAGGACTTAACTCCTGGACCTATGTATTCTCTGTTATATTCTTTCCCTTCCAGCTGTAAGCTTTCCAACAGCTATAATCACATGGACAAAGCAGAGCTTATCCTTAGAATGAAATATGTATGAATTATGAGTTACCAAAAAATGTAATATTGATTGAGAACAAATTTTATGCCATTTTGTAGCTTTTTTTAATGACTGCTTTTGGTCTTTTTTCTTCTAGCAGCATATTAAACCAAAGCTGTGGACTCAGTCAAAGCTTTCTGGGTTTCAACTACAGGGGATTTCTAAGACTACTCACTCTATAATCTTGTGCTTAGATTGCACAGAGAAGTCACAGTAATCCACTCCAATGTCTGTAAAATCCACAAAGGTGGAGGACAGAATGTGGAATGCCTGAGGATTCTTCTCCTTGAGCTTTTGGCACACATTAAATCCATCTACAACTTCAGAATCACCGCCTGTGACTGTTTGCTTTATACAGTGCAGAAGCTGAACCTGTAAGAGGAAATGGAGATATAGTTAAAAATAATGGCATCCACTTTTAAAGCTACCATGTTAAATATTCAAAAAGATACAAACAGAAAAAAAACCCCAACAAGCTTAAAAACATCGATTCTCTGATGTCAGTATTGAGGGGAAGTAGGGATGAAAAAGTTGCTTGCAATATTGTGGTGTAATTCAAGCCTGGTGCAATTGAAGACACAGGCATAGAAATAAAGTTTCCAGGTCACACACATACCAGTTGTAGGCAGGGAGCACAGCATGCTGCTGCAGGCGGGGAAGGCAACAGCAGAGGCAGGTTTGAGCTGGGCAAGAGGACTATGGGTAAGGCTTGAGTTACATAAAAAAATGAGAATGCAAATAGGTGACTGTGCTGGTAGAGCTGAAAAAATACAGTTTACTGAATAGCGAAAAGATTGGCTGCAGCAGAGCGTTATAATGGGTGGAGTAGGCCAGACTAAAAAGATATTTGAGGTTTCATCACTCACAGTCTTAAATGTGAGATGAAGAATTCTTGTACTTTCTGCAGTGCATAAGGGACATTGACTCTGGAGGTAACGTGGACTGAGCTAAAAAGTAATACAGCAGTCTGGTGGTGTCACACAGACACACTGATTTTAAGATGGGAATGGGTAGGCCATAGCTACTTGTGACTCTAATGAGACAGGTCAGACTTGAAGTTATAACAGCAATGAAGTAGGCCGTGACTTTGGGAGGGTGGATAAACACAAGAAACACCGGACGTAGTAGCCCAAATGGAGGGAAGTTTTAATTTGACTATGTTTTAATAGAACTGGGTGAACATATTACAATTTCAAAATCAAATCAGAAAAGCGAAGAGAATTGTTTTGTGAACAGAGGTTTCATATGACTCCTTTTGGTAGGTGGTTAGATTGCTCATTCTGGTACCTAAATTTAGAGCCTGCTTTTCGGCTTGAAGAAAATACTGGCATTCTGTTGGGCAAACTTCATTTTTACTAATTTTAATCATTTTAAATTATTGTTTCATTGATTTCTTAGAGAATGAGACAATAAAACATGACCAGATATCCATACATGGGTGGATATTAGAGTTAGTGAGAAAAATATTCATTTAGCTTGGTTTTCTCCACAGATGGTTTAGAACAGTGGTCATCAAGGCTTTCTGCGGTGATGGACATGTTCTTCTTTGTTCTGTAATACAGTCAGCACCAGTTCCACATGGCCATAGTAAACTCTAAATATAATTATTATGGCTAAAGTTTTTAATTTAAAATTGTAATTGATATTTATTTCTTGTACATGTCTGTATGTAGTGTGTGTGTATGTGCATGTGTGCATGTTTGCATGCATGTGGGGACATATGTGTGTGATATATGTGAACATGTGCACCTGTGTGTAGAGGCCTGCACTAGCATTAGGGGTTTCCATATTGTCCTCCACTTTATCCACTGAGGCAACGTTTTTCAGTTGAATGAAGGGTTTGCCAAAAAGGCTAACTAGCAAAGTAGGTTGAGCAGGGATCCTCTGTGTATGTTTTATAAGTGCTAAAATTCTAGGAGGGCTTCAGTGTAGGGATCCAAACTCCAGTCCTCATACATGCCTGGCAGGTGTTTTATCCACTGAGTCGCAGGTGTCCTTGCAGTTTTTATGTTTTTGTGAACAAATTGCTTTCAAATGGTAATTGTGGACTGTACATTACTTTTATAACAGTACTTAGAATTTTATAAATATATATTAATTTTGCAGATGGAGTGATGAAATATAGGTGTCAAAGTTTCTTAACTAAAAATTCAGTTAATATGTGATAAAGATGGTATTCAAATTTTGGCCATTTGCCATAAATCCGAAACACAGAAAGTCCCTCTTCTTTCAGGCATCCATTTATAAAGCTCTCAGAAATCCAGTCTTGCTGGGTGGTGGCGGCACACATCTTTAATCCCAGCACTTGGAGGCAGAGGCAGGAAGATCTTTTGTGTTTAAGGCCAGCCTAGCTACACAGAGAATCCCTGTCTCAAAAAAAATCAATAAAAAATCCAATCTTAGGTGCAAAAAAAGTCAATAATCCCAATGTTAGAGGATAACTTAAACAATTTAATACATACTCAATCTTCAAATGGAGGCAAATTTTAACCTTGAAAAATAAGTACATTAACTGATCAACTATTTTAGAAAAGTCATCTAAGAAGGCCAAGGAGAGATCAGGCAACACGTTGAAATAAAGGAGAAAGAGCCGTGTCAGCTGCAAGTCTACAGAGTTCCAAAAGACACAAGGACACAGCTTTGGCCTCAGGAGAATCACAGCTGTTAAATTTTTTTGAATTTTGCCATAATGAGCCCACTGATTCAAATGTTAGTTTTAAAAAGGCTAGTTGATATCTTTTACACATGACTAGGCCAAATAATATCTCCTTTTGTATATTATATTTTAATACAATCTTATAAAAGAAAATAGATTATGAAGCCTGACAACATTTTAACCACTAATCCAAAAACTAAATATACTCCTGTCATGTATAAAACCCAATTTTATATCACATAAATCATTCAGAATAAAAATTCCTTTCTAAATATTTCCTTATGGAAGCATGTGACTTCTGGCCCAGAGAAAAAAGTGAGCAAAGCCACATCTGTGTATCATTTAAGATATGTTTTCTTATCCTGATCAAGCTGAACCCTTGCTAGGAAACTCATTTTCCAGATCATTTAAAATACACTGAAAAGGACATTTACCTTTTCTATTTGTTAAAGAAAAGATCAAACTTTGTTATCAAAATTTCTTCATAGTGGAAGCTGCAAAATAAGACAGACAGCCTATGTGTATTTATCTGTTAGAATAAAAACGTGTCAGGGTTCATTATTTAAAGACCATGGGAAGTCATTGGCTTTGGATACCTCCTTTGCCCTGCCACACTTGATAGCTTCTTTCAACATCTCTCATGCCTCTACTTGTGCAAAAGTTGCTTTAAGTTTTGAGATACAAAGAAGTTCAAGGTCCAGTTACTGTCCTTGCAGAGTTCTGTAAAATATGACACTGTCTACAAATAACCTATCACATCACATCCTATGGAAATCAGTAACTCCAGTTTGGCATCATGCTGGTGTGTTAAAAATCTAGGCAGAGATGTATGTTCAAGTCCAGGTTCCTTATTCATTAGTTGTCATCCTAGAAAAGCCTTCTGCTTTATATCCTCATCTAACACTGCAGGGCTTTAGCAAGCTTGTCAAGCCTAGAGGACTTCTAAGAGAGATCACGTAAAGAAACGGAAATGCCGAGAAAGCTTAAAATACTGCATTAGGCTTCAGGTATATTTAGGAAGCCATTTAATCATTTTCCTCAGGATTTCAGTTTTAACTTAGATTTAGATTTAAATTCAGAAAGAGCAAAAAAACAATTTGGAAGTTCAGGAGGACTTTTAGCTATTCAGCTCCATTTTTTAAGTAGTTCTTCATTTGATGTCTCCGAGCAATTGTTAGCAGGCAGAATGTGTTGAGTAGTTTGGTGTTGCTGGGCCATGTTCAGTATAAGCTTCACTGTTTCTCTCCTTCTCCAACTCCCATCCATAAAGATGATCAGAGGAGTCATCTCTCTGTCATCATTTGGTTCACAGAAACCATGTGGTGTTTTACAATCAATATAATAATTTGAAACATATGAAGCCAAGTATGAGACTAGCTTAGCTAACTAATTCTGGCAAGAACAATGTGTAAGAAGCGGGACACAGAGAAAACACGTTCAGTCAAGATGATGACCAAAAGGAATTAATTTTGACTTTTTTCTGCCCATTTATTCTTAATTGACTTGAGAGTTGCCCAACTTCTGATCTACCCCTGGAGATAGAGATTTATAGGCAGTTGTTTCAGTTCAGATCAATTTAGCTAAAAACTGTGTCCAACACTCTCTTTAGTCTCCTAACCATCTGCTTTTTTGGTTTGAGAAAGTAATGATTTTGTAAAAATGTATTTGGTTTGAAAGATGATGTTTTGTAAAGATAAAAAGAGAAAGTGTGCAATCAGGAGTCTCCCAGGAAAACTGCTTTGCACGATGCATCTTCTTTGGCAGGGAAACTTGGGGTGGGATAGGAGAGGGCTTCCAAGACTAGCATAGCTATTTTGATCCTTATGCTGATATTCCTTTACAATTCATGTTTGCAGCTTTTCATGTGAGCATCCCATTTTCTTATCCCCTCTGGCTGGGCTAGCCTCAGTAATTGCTTAGAACAACAGAACATCACCGAAGAGACCTTATGCTGATTCCTGGCCAAATCCCAAGAACTCACACATGCTTTGGTTTCCTCACCAAAAATGTTGCCAGCTGCCATGAGGGAAAGCCTAGGCTAGCCTGTTGGAAGATGATAGACTAGAATGACAGAGACAAACCATCTCAGCATCATCTGAAGAGAGCTCTTTCCTCTCCAACTTAGCAGCTGACAAGAGCCAGATGACTGAAAACAATAGCCTCTTAGTTGTACACAGCCCAAATAGTAAAAACACATGTGCTTAGTATCTAGCTGTTTATTTAAATAATAACAAGTATTCATTATTATTCTTTGTCACTATCAGGGATTGAATACAGAGCCTCACAGATGCTGGTCCAGCACATTCACTGCTGAGCTACATCTTTCCTCCCCCAGCAGTATTTTGTTAACTTTTTCATTTCACATGTACTGTCCATCAGTTCAACCTTGTGTTTATATGATGCATGCATGTGATGTGAAGGTGTACACATGCCCATGTGTGTGCAGGATGCCAAGTGGTCTTCCTCTATTGGCTGTTCTTTTAAGCTGTTGAATTGGGTAAAGTCTCTTTCTCTCTGTAACAAAGGTCAACGTTGGTATCTTCCTCAATTACTCTCCACCTTATTTTAGGGATAGGGTCTCTCACTGAATCTGGAGCTCACTAATAAGGCACACTATCTGTCCAGCATATCCGAGAGCTGGGATTACAGACACATATACATAGTAACACCTTTTTACCTGGGTGACAGGCATCTGAATGCAGATCCTTATGTTTGTGCAGTAAACACTTTTATCAATTGAGCCAGCTCACAAAACCATAAGTTGGAAAGTTTTTAATTCATTTGCTGATATAGATGACAGGCATGTGACTTCACACTATGTTTCCACATTTCATTCTTGTTTAACTCTCATGGGAGTGATATATGTGCAGACACAACTCGAGATATATTGCTGTATTCAAATCTGTTTTGGCAAAGGAAAATGCTCCAATAATTATTTCCAAGTAGAAGTAAAGAACTGATTTTTTAAAAAGATGAGTGAAAATGTCCCTTTTCCTTTACATAGTGAGGCTGTTCAGGGACTAGGCATTTGTTTGTGAGTTCAGACTGGGTTTCAGAAAAAGCGATGCACGTAAGACAAATACAGTGGTGAGGTATATAATCTTGACAGTGCAGCAGAACCTTTTTCCTTGGCCTGGCTAGTGGAAAATGTGTTGAAGTTTACCTTACCCCAGGTGGATAGTGGAGGGCTGGATAGTCAGTGTGGAAACTGAGCTTCCCAGTTGTATAAGCCACATTGTTGGCATCAATCTTGTCCTGCACTTGCCAAGTGTGTCTGCAAAATACAAGAAACATGTGTTTTTAATGGTTGACACCAAGCCAGAGGAAATGTGTTACAATGCATTTGCTCTGTGAGGGGAAATGGAAACTTTCCATTTTATGAAATAATTAACAGAATGAGCAAGAACCAGAAAAAGGAGTTTAACTTTTCTTTTTTTTAAGTGGCCCTTTCAGAACCACCATTTCTGTATTTCTCCTGCCAAGACACAAAAGAACAATGCACATACTCGTCTCTCCTATAGGATTGGTAGAGAGGTAGATCGTTGACTGAATTTTCTGTCCTGCCTGGTTTCCACAGTCATTAAGCCCCAAAGAAACCACACAGAGGTCTACATTAACTATAAACTGATTGGCCTAGTATCTCAGGCTTCTTATTAACTCTTATAACTTATATGAGCCCATTACTCTTATCTATGTTAGCCACATGGCTCAGTACCTTTTTCAGTGAGGCAGTCACATTTTGCTTCTTCTGTGGTGGGCTCATAACTGCCAACCAGGAGTTTCTTCTTCCCAGAATTCTCCTGTTCTCATTGACTTGCCTCTACTTCCTGATTGGTTGTCCCACCTATACTTCTTGCCTGGCTAGTCAACATTTATTTAAAATATAATTGACAGAACATAAACCATTGTCCCACACCATGGGACTAAGTGTCATTTTTTTAAAAAGCTTAACCCATATGATTTGTTACAGAAAATTCATACAATATAAAGTGAACAACTTTAAACTGAACAAATTTGTGGCATTTAGTACATTTAAATGGTAGTAATATTACTTGGCATAGCTAGTCTAAGAACGTTTAGTCATTCATAGCTAAAACTGTGTAGTGGTTTGAATGAGAATGTCCCCCATAGGCACAGATATCAGAATACATGGTCCCCAGTTGGTGGTGTTATTTTGGAGGTTTATGAGATGTCATCTCATGGAGGGAATTATGTTACTGGGGTAGACTTTGAGAGCTTAGGACCTCACTCTATACTTGCAGTTTTCTCTAAACTCTCAGCTTTCTGTTCCTGCCACCATTCCTTCTGATGCTGTCACAATAGATTATTACCCCTCTAAAACTGTAAGTCCAAATAAACTCTTCCTTCTACAAGTCACTTTAGTTGTGGTGTTTTACCATAGCAATAGGAAAGTAACAGTTTAAAGCTCTTATCTA
Organism: Dicrostonyx torquatus; assembly: GCA_028555095.1. NCBI lineage: Eukaryota > Metazoa > Chordata > Mammalia > Rodentia > Cricetidae > Dicrostonyx > Dicrostonyx torquatus. Next base: position 1,284,405 of record JAQHUG010000431.1, on the reverse strand, counting down.
GTGTACAGTTTCTTCTTATTCTGCTCTCCTTTACATCCTTGAGAACTACTCTGTTTTTATGTGTTACCTACTTTGAATATTTAATACATGTGAGATTGTGCAGTGATTGTCCTATTGTGCCTGACTCTTCACTCTGTACAATGTTATTACGTTTTATTCATTGTGCTAAAGCACATCTTATTACATAACTTCCATTTGTAGCTGATAACAGTATACTGTGTTCTACGGGTGGCTGAATCATCCATTGCTTGTGTGGAGAGAACACAATGTGCTTATCTGTGTTCCCCTGGTGTGTCCATTTGGGGTGTTTCTACTTTTTGGTGTTGCAAGTATTGCCAGTCTGGACATATGCATATATGTACTTATTTGAACACCTCTTTCTAGATTTGAAAATATATCTCTAAGAGCACAATGGAAGGTTCTGTATTGTATTGTTTGAGGAATGGACAGATTATTTTCTATAAAAACTGAACCATCTTAATTCTGACTATCAAGGTTTGGGGTTTTCAAGTCACTCTCACCCATACCTAGACTTTCCAGTGCCGGGTTTATAAACATTGTTATCATAGTTTATCCAGTTAATGTTGTGTTATTATGGTTTTGATTTGTATCTTCCTAATGACTAATTGTATTGAGGATCTCATGATGTGCTTGCTGGGCATTTACGTGTCTTTGTAGAATTATATATCCAAATTCCTTATTTTTAGATTGAGTTACTTTTTTGTTGAATAATGCTAGTTTATTATATAACTAGAATACCAGACTATTGCTGTGAATCTGCTTGGTGAAAACTTTTATGTATTCTATGTTTTTTCCCATTTTCTTTTAACTTTTAAGAATATTTATTTATATTATGCCAATATATGAATTCCTGAGTATGAGCACCATATGCATATAGTGCCTTCAGAGGTAGAAGTGGACATCAGGTCCCTGGGAACTTGAGTTACAGGTGGTTGAGAACCTCTCGATGTGAGTTCTGGAAAATGAGTCAGGGTCCTTGGCAAGAGCTTTCAGTATTCTTAACTACTGTGCTGTCTCTCCAGTCCATGTAAATGACTGTCTTTTGATGCTCACAGGTTTTTAATTTTTGTGAAATCCAATTTATCTATCTCCTCTGTGTTAGGCAGCATACTTTTGGTATAGTAGCTACAAACCCATTATCCAAGCCACAATTATTAAAATTCACCTGATTGTTCATCTAAGAATTTTATTGATTTATAGCTTATTTTGTTAGTCCATTGATCCATTTCAGCCATTTTTTTTAATAGAATCTGAGGTAGAGGATCAAGTTTCATTTCCTTGCCAGTGGATACCAGCTGTCCACGCCCAATTTACTGAAGACACACTTATTTCTATACTGAATGTTCTTGATATCTCTGTTGAGAGTCAGTTGGCCATAAGGAACAGGTTTATTTCTGAACTCAATAACTCATCTGCTGTATTTGTCTACCCTTATGCCAGTAGTACGCCATCCATAGTGACTAACACAAAAAGTTTAGTCTACTTGTAACCCTTTGAAATTTATGTGAACTGGTTTTTCAATTTATAAAAGAGAAGTGTAATATTGGTGGAGATTTTATTGACTTTGTAGACTGGGTCGGGTAGAATTAACATCTTACTGACATTACTTATTTCTACAAGAACACACACTGTTCTTTCACCTATTTAAGGCAATTTATTTCAATGGTGCTTTATATTTTAATTGAATGATTTTTACTCGCTTGGTTGCATTTATTATTTGATATTTTATTCATATAAATTCTATCCTAAGTTTCAATAGTCTTAATTTACTCTTCAGATTGCTCATTGTTTTTATATGTAGCTACAGTTAAGTTTTACTTGTTCATCTTGTACCCTGCAATTTTGCTTCTTTGAATTGTTAGTTGTAGTAGCAGTTTTTGTAGATTTTATTCTTTCTCTCTCTTTCTAACAATCTACATATCATTATTTCTCTTTTATCTATCACTGATTTATCTATTTATTTATAATCTACCTACCTATCTTCTATCATCTATTTATCACTATATATGTATGTATCATCTATCTGTATTAATCAGTATCTTATTTATCTGAAACTACCAGAGCTATATTTAATAGTGGTAGCAAGAGCTAGCTTCCTTGATCTATTATTTTTCTAAATAGAAAGTGATCAACTTTTATTACACTATGGAATTATTTCTTAGGTGACGAAATAAAAATTGAAACTCTTGCAAATATCCTGTCCCACTCATAATCATTTTTATTCTTTCCAGAATAACCATAATTTCAATAGTTACCACTTTTTGCAATTTATTATAGTCTTAAATCCAAATATACACCCTTCAACACTGTGCTTAATCTTGCTTAGAAAAATACTATATTTATTATATCTTTTAAAATCTTTCATTTATGCATATGTGTCATTTGTGTATACATATTCAAATGTATATGGTTACATATATTGTACAGGTGCATGTATATATTTGTAGAAGCAAGAGGTTGACACAGGAATTTTCCTTAATCTCTTTCTTTCTTTTTCAATGTGGAAGGGTATCTCAGCTGAACCCATAGCTTTGGCTCATCTGGTTGCCATCTTGCTCCTGTCTCCATGTTCTGAGCACTAGAATTTCTGGCAAGCCACTATGCCCACCCAACACTCATAGATGTTGGCATCTGAGCTCTGGTTTTTATGTTGACACAACAAGTGCTTTATCTATTGAATCATCAGCCTTTCCCCTCTTTAAAGTCTCTTGATTTACAGGTTTTTCTCTTCAAACTGTTCTCTCAATTTAGTGTTGGAAGAACCATGGGGTTTTGACTTATAGAGCATCTCAATTTGGACTTTAACTGCATACTCCAGGTGAATTCATGCTGCCACTCAACATATTCCCCTGTTTTCTGTACCACTAGAAAATTAATGAGTAAAGGTAGAGGTTTGGGATTTAAGACAAAAGCATAGGCTGACCCAGGAAATATATGGCAAGAAATATAGTATCTGGCTTTCTTTTGGGATATAGTCTTTTCTGCATAGATTAGTTACAGACATTCACTATTAACACAGTAAGTCGGTGGGGGGATGCCAGTGAAATGGGGGTTCTTCATTCCAGAATGCTTGAGTTTAAGAGATCTGCAGTATTATATAGGATCAAATAATTAGGAATTTTAGACATTAACTCAAGTCTCCATTACATGACATAGCTTCTTTCTGAACAACAGTCTCCACACTGAGCAATACATCACCCACAACAACAATGTGAAGACAGTGTACAGGTAATATTTCAGAAGAACAAGTGACTTTAGAAAGCGTTGAGTTATAGTGTTAAAATTGAGTTTTAAAATTCTAAGTTCAGGTTTCTAGAACATCTGTTCTTTCTCATAGGTTTTTTTTTAAAAAATATGTTTAATTACATATGAAACTAGCAACAGAACATTGTGAGATTTTGAAGGAAGAAAACAGCACAAGCAGTAAGGTAACAGAGTACTGCACAATCCCAGATTTGTGGATGTGGCATCCCTGCTGAGGGAAGATTTACAACTAGTAACTAACCGCCTACTGGGGCGTGGCCACATAGACTATTTACCCGGATGCGAAGCGCATCCAACTGCTCCTCTGTGCTTCTGGGCCCCGTTGGGCCCCCATTTCTTGGATTCGGTTTTTGTTTTGGATGGCATCTTCCTCCATTGTTCAAGCAGAGAATCCTGATTTTTAAGTTTTTACCCTTTTATAAATGCCTGTCTATTTCTTAGTTCTGAGCTAGTGTGGGATTCCTTTTTTAAGCGTCCGATCTCTCCGCCATTACCTCCCAAAGGTGGAAATTAGCATATTTTCCTACTTACAAAAAAGCTTTTTTAAGCCGGGCATGGTGACACACATCTTTAATCACTGGACTTTAAAACCAGACTCTCTGAGTTCAAAGCCAGCTTGGTCTACATAGGGAGCTCATGTCTGAAAAATAAAAAGGATTTATTTTTATCATCTCTGTGCATGTGTAGGTGGGTGCATGTGTATGCAGGGGCCTGCAGAGGCCAGAAGAGGGCTTCAGATCCTCCGGAGCTGGAGCTACGAGAACTTGAGTTCCCTGTGAAGTAGGTGCTGGCAACTGAACAATGGTCCTGTGCAGGAGGAGTGGGAGCTCTTAATCACTGCACTCCAGATCCACATTCATCTATTTTGCATTTTCTCTACTCCAGCCACTTCCAATGAACCCAGTTGTCTTTAATGAAATGGTTGAATACGTGAAGAATAGCTTCTATCAGAAATAGAAATTCAAACACAAGGGAGGCCTGAATGCATGCCTGATGGGAGTCGTATAAGGGATACTTAAGACAAAGGAACACAAGAAATAGAAAGACTTCAAGAAAAAAAAGAACCTCGAGATTTAAAAGGAAAACTTGCAACTGCTTACTGAAGAACTGACCCAGAACAACCCACAGCAAAATGTGGTATGTGAAATGAGCAGACTTCAAAAAACAAAACAACAACAACAAAAAACCTCCCACATCCAGGTAGAGATATTATATTACTCACAAGGAAACAAAATCTGATTACCAATAAAACCCTCCCGATTTGTTAAACATAAGTGAACCAAGAATTCTTCATTAAGCCAGGCCAATTTTCAAGTAGAAGGAAAAGCCTTAAGCTGCTGTCAGCATTCAAGAATTCAGAGAATATTGTTCCCTTGGGTATTTCCTGAGAAATTTACAAGAGGCTGGGGTTCAGACAAGCAAAAATAAAAACAGGTCTGATGACACAGAATTGTACTAAGCAGCAAATTTATATTCACTCAAACTAATGACGTCAGATAAAAAGGGTAAAAACAAACACACTCAGAAAATTGAGAACGTGACTAGCAGTGCCAAGGAATGCACACGTGGGCTGACAACCCTAAACCAGGTCATCGGGGAAGCAAACACTGTGGTCCCAGAAGTTTGGTTGAGGTTTGAGATTACCGCAGTGTTCTAGTTTTTCACTTGGATTGTGTTTAAGAACATGTGTATGATAATAATTCATTTAGCTGTGCATTTATTTTTTTGTGACTTCTCTATGGCTATATTATACCAACTCAGTAATGGGGAATAGATGATGGTTACTATGAACTGAGATGGAAGGAAGGGGAAGACATTGGTTAAAAGCACAAAACATATTAGAGATGACCAAGCAGTTAGGAGCACTGACTGCTGTTGCAGAGGACCCAGGTTTGGTTTCTAGCACCCACATGGTGTCTAATAACTGTCTGTAACTACACTTCTAGGGGATCTGATGCCTTCTGCTGCCTTCCTGGCATGCATATGGTGTAATATATACAAGCAGGCAAAACCTTATACACATAAAAGTAAGCAAAGAAATCTAAAATTTCGGTTGTAATAGATTTACAGTATTTTCACTGAAGTTATTCACGTATTGTGTATATGCAGTTTGCTGAGGCATATACACAATATGATTATATTATCATATATGATATATATAATATGATAATAGATTATCAAGTATATACAGTTTGCATGTACACACAGATACCTCCCACTATCTGTAAGGTGGTGAATATGTAAGTTAGTTCCTTGTATTAACCATTTCATATTGTATACATTTAACATAGCATTACATACGTTAAATTTGTACAATTTAAAAATCGTACTACAATAAAGTTGGAAAAATAAAATTTCACAGATTTTTCTTTTATTGTTTATTTTGAGACAGGATTTCTCTGTGTAGTCTTGGCTTTCCTGAAACTCGCTTTGTAGCCAATCTGGCCTTGAACTCACAGAGATCAGTCTGCTTCTGCTTTCCAAGTTCTGGATTAAAGGCATGCGCCACCATTGTCTGACAGAAGGTTTTTTTAAAAAATTGTTTAATGTAGATAGGCAGGAATAGAAAGTATTTTACCACCTGCAAATTTTTGTAATTCTGAAAAAAAGAACTGCAAAAATGTATTCCAAAGGAATTCTCAAAGGCATCTTTTTCAAAGACTAAGAATTCAGTGTACCTTAAAACAGAGTAACTTGCAATAACTCCACTGCAAATGTGGTATGTGTGAGTGCATGTGTGAGAGTGTGTATGTGTGAGTAGAAGTGTATGAGTATGTGTGAGTGTGTGAGAGTATGTGTATGTGTGAGTGTGTGTTAATTATGTAAGTGTATGAGTATGTGCATGTATGTGTGTGAGAGTGAGTATGTGAGAGTGTGTGTCTATATGTGTGTGAGTGTATGAGTGAGAACGTGTGTGTATGTGTGTGTGAGTGTGTGTACAGGTAAGTGTGGAGGCCAGACCATCCGTTTTGCTGAGACAGGGTTTTCCATTAAACCTCGAGCTCAAAGTTTCAACTGGACTGACTAGCAAGCAAATCATTGTGCCCCTGCCTTCCCAATCCTAACGTTACAGGTGTGCGTTTTCATACTTGGGTTTTTTTATTTTTTTATGTGGGATCTGAACTCAGGTCCTCTGAGCAACTTTACCATCTCCCCATCCCCAGAAACCAGATTTGAGAGCTAAAATTTTCAGCAGGGCCAACCATAAAGGAAACCGAACAGCCATGGTAGAATGTTGCAAAGGAAAAAGGGTGGGCTGCTGAGGCAAGTAACCCAATTTGTTTGTCTCAGATTTCTACCTGTAAAACGGGAATAACAATTGCTATTATATTGTGAGGACTCAAAATACTGACCGCAGAGAACTGAGTTTAATACTTAAATGATAAAAAATGCTTAAAATAATCATTTATCTTGCCTCAGTGACAGCAGATTTTCCTGGCTGCATAGAAAGTAACTGAGGAGGCCCTGGGCACCACAGGACTCGTGGGGAAATGACTGTCTGAATAGGCGATCTCACACATTTCCTCAAATGATTTCTAAGGCCCATGAGACACAGAAATTACTTTTCCTTCCATTCATGAGATGACCTCATCGTCAAGTGGTTTTGCTGGCAGCAGCATTAATTACTGTGAAACTTAATACCCCCAAGGGAACCCCAGGGACTGGTTCTTGGCAAACAACATGAACTGGGGGTCACAATGGCTGTAGGAACAGAACCCAGTGTCATCCTGTAAGAAATCCTACTACTCACTAGAACACTGGTTTTCCTCCCTCTCCAATGCTGTAATCAGTGCTACATTTAAAACAACTCATTATGAAGTTCCAGTGGCTCAGTTTTTTTCAAAGGAGGAGAGGATTACGACTAAATTGAGAACTCGGACAAGTTTTCTTTGTTTTCATCTCAAGTTTGAATCACTTCTAGGTTGGTTTCCATGCCCTACAAACCATTTTTTATTCAAGACAGATTATGTAACTCCCGCCCCCGCTCAAGTTGTTTCTTGGCGAGACATTTCAATGAAATGGGTTAGCTTGTTTTTTCTTTGGCCAGTTCTTCCCCACATTTCAGAAATACTTCTTGGTAACATGCATGTCAAACAAGTAGCTGCTTCAAAGTTGGATTTTGGAGGGCGTGATAATGGTGGGGATGACTTATAAGGGAATGGATGCCAGGGACTGTGACTATTTCACTCATACATCCACAATCTCTAACACAATCCAATGCATGAAACGTTGCTGGGCTCATTTACAGATGTCTTCTGAAACACCAGCACAAGTCCAGTGGATGCTGGGAAGGCTTGTCAGTTGGAATCCCCAGATGCCATTTCAATCTTCTTGTTCTTAGCTGCTCTGGCTGGTGTACTTGACAGATAGCCCACTAGGAACATTTATTTTTTGTTTGATTCTGTTCATCTGATGAGATCTGCATGCAGGGCACTTGTGCAGATGTGAGACTGGGCATCACTAGCAGTGTTTTATTCTCTTTCCAGCAAACTTTCATCCTAGAATCTCATGGTGGGGATTAAAACCCTCAGCAGAAGAGAAGCAGAGATATAAGAAATTATTCGACAGGCTTAGCTGGACATCTCACTTGCAAGTAGCAAAGAGCAAATCCATGATGAAATTCTCTGTTCTGGGGATAGCTCTTTGGAAACTAATTTAATCTGGGTGCCCTAGAGTCTTCAGGCCTTAGTTTGTTTCTAAAGTCTTTGAAGAAAGTATTGCAAAGTATTTATTTATCAGTTTTGGCTATGATGGGTCCTTGTAAGTGCTTTTGGCAATAGGATAACATCAAGATCCTGTTTATTTTACCACTTTTCTTTCCATGCCTCATCATCTTAATCTTATTCCTGAAGTTAATTTTATATTGTTTTCATTTTCAGTTCATTGTCCACACAGTCAAGCCCTTGCTATGTGAGCTATACGCTCAACCGAGCGAATAAAGTATTTTTAGAAAAACAAAACCCCAAAACTATATATCTGCAATTCTGGCCTCACTCTGGAAAGTAAGTAGTTTAGCTCTCTGTGGTTGCAAGCCTTTGCCTCTTATACCTGACTTTCTGATGAAGAGTTAGTGTGAGTTCCTCATAAGCTTAACTTTTGAGACAAAGATAGACAGTTGTCAATAATGCTAAGAAAGAAACCTTAAAGTCTCAACTTGATGAAAGTCTTTAGGCTCAGAAACTCATTTAGCAGTAACTTGTGTGTCAGATATTGAATTGTTACTGATGATATGATCCTGAGCAGGTCACCATTTTGACTGGCAAGTCGCTCAATATGAATAGGGCAATACAGTCACGGCAGGTTAATTGCTTAAATCGGTCCACTTTTCTTTCAATTCTCCTTTCTTGCTTTGTGACACACAAATGCAAATAGTGGTAAATAACCAGTCAGTTTATATAATCACACAATTTATGAAAAAAGGAATTTTGAGGGTTTGATTGTTTTTCCTATATGAGATCATTTGTATTTCTCAGTGTTGTCTTAATAAAATTATAGTTTTAAACACGGCACAAACCAGCAAATAATCAACAGGGATAGCTTACAACTGCATTCATTTTCTTTTATGCTGAACTTGTTATAATTAAAATCAAACTATTCAACAAAAGAAGCAAACATTATTTTATGTTATAAATTAATGAAGGAGAGAATTCACATTTTGTCCGTCCTCATTGGCCACTGAGAATCCAAAATTTGTTCATTGGGGTGTAAAGTAAATAGATGCTGTTTTCTATCATAGTGCTCGGACTTCAGAAGAAAGTACTGGAATAATTTCACAGAGCAGGGTTTGGCTGAAGGAGCTCAAGAGGCTTCCAGATCAAGGAGGATGCGCCAGGGATAGTTGTTGAAAGGGACAATGAAAAAGCTTCGTTGACTAAGTTAGAAAGACCAAAAAAGCAAAAACAAATGAACAAATAGCCCCACTAAAACAAACCAACCATAACATAACATAAAACAAAACCAGCCCTAAACAGGCTTGGCCCAAGGTGTCTGTCAAGAGAATGAAAGAGAGAGGATGGAAAATCATGTGAAAAAGATTTAGAAAGAAGGGATGGAAGCAATTCTGAACAAATAGCTGAAGAAGGGACTATGGCGACAGTCACTTCTCACAGGATCTCTGCAGTATAGGCACTGAGCTGGCCCTAAAAAACCTGAACTTTGATTACCACCATTTTTAGTGGTTAGGAGGCAGTGAGATACCAATGTCTTAGCTTAGTTTTTGGCAGGCTTGAGGAAGAATGGTATGTGTCTAAGCTGGAATAGTGTGGGGATGGGAAGAGATGACACATACATCGAGTGGTCACTTAAATAGGTGTTATGAATGCCATACATACTTATGAATGGTAGCGTGCATAATTATTATGAGTGTTGTGTGTCTATGTGTGGGTTTGTGCACATGAATCCAGGTGCTCAAGGAGGCCAGAAGTGGCTGCTGGATTTCCCGGAGCTGAAGTTATGCTGCCCAACAACATAGGTGCTGGGAACCAAATTCCGGTCCTGTTCAAGAACAGTAGCTAATCAGCAATATTACCAATCCCTAAACTTAGTTTCTTTAAAGGCCATCTTGTTAGCTAGATGCTACTCCATTTTTCTTCTATTTGCATTGCTTTGTGCTATGTTGAAAGGACATTCATCCCTTGGATCTTCTTTGGCATATGTCAAATGACATGTTACTTCACTTGTTATGTCAAATGTCTCTGGCTTCTTTGAAGTCTGGTCTTTGGTTTTAGTGGAATTTTTATTTGTTTAGATTATTTAGAGAAAGCTAACTGAAGTATTCATATTCATCCATACATAGTAACCAGCAAACATCAATTTTCTATAAGATGAAAACTTAAGCCTAGTTTAGATAAAACACCTAGTGTAGTTTCTTGTAAACACTGATCTTTAAGAAAAACATTGTTTCATTGACAGAAATTCTTTCTTTAGGATTTACTCTGTAGGATACATTATCCACATTCTAATTTGTAATCATGGAAGATGGCACTATGCAGAAAAATGTAGTTTAGGATCACTGGTTTACATTATGTCATAAAGTTAAAGTAATTTCCTAAATAATAATTTCTTCATAGATTTCCCAAAGGGCTTCTGCAAGTTCAATAATTTATTTTTGTTGGTGCGGGAGGAGTTCTCACTCCTTGGTCTCTACTCTATATAAAATACATCGCTCTAAATCTAGACTTAAATCTTGAAAAGATTACTATTGTTTTTTACAACCTTCTCTTCACATCCACATATAGTTTGACAAAACTGAAAGTGTGAGTTTGCTTACCACATCTTATTCTTTATTCCAGGAAAGTTTTCATCATTGGGCATTAGTGCTGAAACTGCACATGTACAAACTGACATGTACTTTGTCCACAAATTGGTTGTCATTTTGAGTTGGTTGAACATAAGTTTGTAATTATGAAATGCTACAATGACTACTGTATTCATCTGCTATTTGGCAGCCCATTGAAAACATCTAAGCATGCATTTTAGCATTAAGCATTTATATGTACCTACTATATACAAATAATGAAAAGCTGTAATCTATTGTTTTTTATTTTGCAAATCAATTAACCATTGAGATGATAGCCAAGAACTAAAACTAACTATTCTCAATGTTCTCTAAAATAGCTATTCTAAATGTTTCTTAAGCATTGAAAATTCTCAAGCTAGTAACTATTTAAATGAAAAAAAATCAGGTGGATACTTATTTTCTAAGAATATAATAAGGAACTTTTGTGACATACAATTGTGAGAGTTCAGAGGTTGTATGGCATCTGAAGTTCTACTGTCTATGTCTAGAAGGGTTCCTTCCTCTCCATCAGAAGTTCTCAATTACACATGAAAATCATCTGCTGAGTTCTTAAAGTCCCAAGGCAGAGGTGAAATATTGCTAATGTTAAAGAAAAGCTCTGAAGATAGGACCCAAATATCTGTAGTTTTATAATGACCTGCTCCAACATGTTGCCCAGGCTAACACACTATTTTTGGTGCCCTTTAGAATGCTAATGAAAGTCCCTGAGTAATTTTTTTCAAATCTTATGTTACCCAAACTTGAATATCTCTTCCTTACATCACTAAGAAAGGGAGCAGAAAAGAAGGATAACTTCAAAGAAAATACTCACTTTATCCCATTCTCTTGACACCAACAGTAAAAACTAAGTCCAAAATAGACAAGCAAAACAAAACCAGCATGACAAAAAAACCCTGTGCTAGTTACTAAGTTTAGAGAATTAAAAATTGCAGAAAATATGGAGGAAAATCTGTGGGTAGAGTTGTGAGATGGCAAGAAAGGGATCTCCTGACGCAGGTGCAGAGTGAGAGAGCTTGGGAAGATTTGATCACCCAGGAGAGGTGTAGTGGGATAGGATAAAACACTCTGGCTGGGTGGGAAGGTCTTGGAAAAATGGAATCAAGAGGTATAGCAGGTCTGATTTTTCTGGCCTTTACTAAATATTAGATCAGTGACCAAGTTATTAAGTCCCTTTATAGGACCTGTAGAAACAAAACAAAACAAATGTCAAACTGTAAATCATGATTAAGATTCTGACCCCCAGTTAGATAGGCTTGGGTTGAGCTAGGAACCTCTTAAAGAGTACCCAAACTGGTCACTGTTATGAAATTGTGAAGTACATTGAAACAGAGTCAAATGTTTGTTGTTCATAAATGAAAACTAAGCAAAATGACTTGTTTAGACTTGTTCCATTTAGCTCAACTCAACAACTTCTCATATATTTTCTTCGTGTTATTAGCACTGAAGTAGAGGCAACCCTAGATTTATGCTTTGCCTCATAATATTACTCATATGAATTTGGATTACCAATTAATCTTCTGAGTTTCATATTTTCTACTCACAAACTGAAGGATAGTCTTTCAGAAACTTTAAACGAATTAAAGAAACATATTAATAATTTCAAATATTTCTTTCCATTCATTGGTCTATGATTATTGAATTTCTATGACAGCATAAGTCCTTGTAGCTGAAAAGACCTATATGCATTTCTATAAAGAAAATCTACTAATAGTATAAGTAAATCCACATGCTAAGGGTCAGGAGTAGGTTGTCTGTGTCCAAACATGACATAGTCTTTTGCTATGATAAATTCACTAACGTGATTGAGGGTTGATGATTGAATGTTCCTAATCATCTGTGCATTTTCCTCTCCACTCGGGATAACATAACCCTATGATATCATAGTCTTGCAGGTCTGAAGAGGGAGAAGACTTCAGCAAATGATGCAAGGTGCAGTCTGTTTTTCTTCAGTAGATTGCTGGCATGAAAGGCTTAGGCTGTGTGTTGCTAGATCTGGTTTTTCAAGAAAAGATAAGTCTACATAAATTTCAAGCGTCCTAGTTTTCAAGTATTAATAACTAATTCTATTTTCCTTCAACAGCTTATGGGCCAAACCAAATACATCTGAGTAAGACTGTGTGCTTCTAGTGTGTAAACTTTGGCTTGTGAAGGTCTCTTTCACTTCTAATATTTTCTACAATATAAGCACAAGAATAATTGCAGTTATCTTATAATCAAAGCCTACATGCTCTTGCAGATAGACCCAACTGTATTTGTGATGGCCGAATCCAAGCCATTTGAAGACTCACCCATAGAATGTGAGGTACAAAAAGCCAATCCTTTTCCCAAGTTTTGTGATCTCTCCACATTTGTCAGCTGCTCCAGTGAGTCTCACAATGCCTACTTTCTTGAGGCTAGAGAGCCATTTGTACGCATGCTCATCATCTTTTAACACATCTCCAAAATTCAGAGTAGGTAGCTGAAGCTCTGAGCCCCAGAATTGACATTCTGTGGATTAAAAAAATTAAAAAACTAGATTATCTTGTTTTTAGACAAGACACCAACCTAAAAAGAAAACACAGTCATTGGAGTTAATCTTTGATTTATCATGTATTAATCATAGCAGAAATTCTGGTCCCCTTGTTATTTTTCTTTTGGTCTGTGACTATTATATTCTTCTTGCTTATCATATGTCTGGCCTACAACAGGTATTCAAAAAGTTCAATCTATTCAAGGATATGTTGATTAGATGATGACAAAATGGCCCTTGATATCTGTATCCTTAAGACTTCTCAACCCAGGCACTTTTTGGAAACCGCAGTGAGATACTGTGTGCATAACACTGTCTGATTCCAAATAGTGATAAAATTAGGTTTCTGCCCTAGAACAACATTATGACTGCTCTGGCATGAGGGTAGGGACAGATTCTTCTTCCTCTTATTTCTTCTGCTTGTACTTTGTCTTGTAATCAAGCTGTTATTTGAGGTCAACGCAATGGAAATGTGTTCCTGGGATGCATTGGGTGGCAGTGCCAAAGGAGATAAGGTCAGATCTCTTTTATTGTTCTCTCATTCATGATGATGAAGTGCTCATAAATATGTCTGCTTGAGAAAATAGAAAGGAAAATAGCTATAAAAGATATGGGCTTGAAAACCTCAATTTCCTAAAAGAAGTAGAACACAGAGGGAATGTTTGCTGATCCATTCATGCTCTTTCTTTACTGGGAAGGAAACAGTCTAACACAGAAATCCTTCTGAACAAGTAAAAGGATGAGGACTCAGAGTCTCATTATCATAAGCATTGCTATTTCTCTAACTAGGGAACATGTTATATATGGAAGCCACCCCCAATGCCTCTACTTTAAAAATGAAGAATGGATCAATGATTGTTTCTTACGGTAATTCTGACTTAGCCATCATTTCCTCTTTGAGGTCAGCACAGATATTTCTATTCTAATAGAAAACTTTTAGAAGATAGTAGCTCTAGCTATGAGAAGATATATACAGAGGCAGAGTCACTTGTTGCTCCTCCAGCAGTTACAGGAGAGTATTTGCATGAATGAGTCGAGTGTTTATTTAGGAAGACCTAATCATGCTGCTAATGCATATAGTGCCCACATTTCTGGATTATTACACATAACAGCTTATATATTGAGTCAGAATTTCTAAGAACTAAATTAAAACTATTAATTGGGTGCCCTAGTGATTGTATTAAATCTATTGGGCGATGCTAGTATTATGTTGTATTAGTAGGTTGTGGTGGTATATGTCTTTGATCCCAGTTCCCAGGAGGGAAGAAGACACAGCTAGACTGTGTGATTGTGAGGCTAGCCTGGTCCATATAAATATATGTAACTAGACATAGAGAGAACCTGTCTTAAAATAACAAACAAACAAATATTTTACAAGCACTCTACCTCTGAAATATTTTCCTGGTCCTCCCCTTTTCTCTCTTCTCTCTCTCTCTCTCTCTCTCTCTCTCTCTCTCTCTCTCTCTCTCTCTCTCTCTCTCTCTCTCTCCCTATCTGAGGGAGGCTATCATTTTAGTATACCTGTTGTTCTTCAGCCTCGGCTTCTGGAGTACTAGAGTAGCTAGTGTTACAGGCCAAGCAATCAAACTCTGTTTAGGATCATGATGGTATTTCTTGAGTGTATTAGCTACCCAGTAACTATTTGTTATCTTACTTCTTTTCCCCAACCCTAACATGTATTTTAGGATGTCACAAGACATTTCCAAAGATCTTAGAGTCTATGGGAAACTTTGTCTATGGTTATTATAACAGTGTGATTGAAGTTACAGTTGAAGTGTGTTCAAGATACTGCAAAGGACCTGATCTTATCTCCATCTGCTGCTTTCTATGATTTCTAATGATTCTTTTACCATATGTGATGTTTTTCAGGTCTATTCCTTATGTACTAAGATTCTAAAATCAAAGTTGGCTCTATGTGAATGACACTTTTTGCAAATAAGCAATCTACTTGGGTTTGTTTTGAATATTGAATTATGTGACTATTTGTCCATAATCATTTATTTATTGCATTTTAAATTTCCAGACTGTAGTAACTGAGAAGTCTCCAGAAATTGGGAGATGGCTGTCATTAGTATTGCATAAAAAGGCCATTTGCCTTTCAGTTAGGAGTAAAATTTCTAAGGCAAAATAGTCAGTGTTATGGGCATAGATAACGAAACTGAGAATAAAGATTGAAAACACTTGAAAACTTGTTGAGCCTCAGGGAGCTATAGAAATATTAGCAGTCAGTCAAGATGGAGAATTATTGGATATTTTCATATTGGCTTTGGTATTCCTATTAGTACTCAACTATTCCTATTATCGCCTCAACTACAAGAAATGAATCCTCCAGTGTCCAGTTCTGTGGATATCCCCACAGAAGTTCAGTAATTTACATATGAACATTTGCTTCAATGTTTGGAAAAAATGTTTTGTGTTGTAACTGAAGCAGCATAGGCAGATGCTGTAGCATGGTAACGTTCAGTAGAACGTTCTGAAGTGATGGAAATATCCGTGTGCTCCAGTACCATAGCTACTACTAACATATTGACCCTTGATATATGGGTGATAGAACAGGGAATTATTTTTCATTTATTTGCTTTTAATTTTTAGCTAAAGTTTGAACTCTTGTATGAAACTTGTATTGTATTAGACAGGGTAGGAAAGTGAGGCAGAATTGTCTGCCTTTGGATCATTGTTCTGCTTTTTATCAGTGTGTTCCTAGGAATCTGAGTTTTAGCTTCATTTGTTAAACAAGGACTATTACAGCTTCTCTGCAGGTCGTTTATAGCTCTGTTTTGAGACTGCACAGAGACTTTGTTATGACACATGGCACATAGTAATTTATAATGAGAGTGCAGCTACTGTTTGCTAAAAATTTCTGGGAGTTATGCAAAAGGTTTGATACTTTACAATTTTATTTCTTTTAATCACCATAACAAAATGTGGGGTAGATGATTTAATGAATTCTGAAGAAGGACAAAAGTAGCACAAGGCATGTAGATAACAGTTTTCAGTGCTAGGTAGAAAATCCAGGTGACTGACTCCAGTGGCTAGAATAGAACTTGATGGCTTGAAGCACTATCATCATGAACAATTTTTGAGGTTGATTACATTTTTCACTTCTCTTCCTTCCCTCCAAACCTTCCCATTAACCCCCAACTACTCTCCTTAAATTAATGGCTGGTCTATTTTTTCAATAATTTTTATTGTATTAATGCATATATCTATATATTCATATATTCTTAAATATAACTTGTTTATTCCATATAATGTTACTTGAATGTATGTTTTTAGTACTGATATTGGGCACTAGACAACTGACTGGTATACTTTTTACTGGGGAAGACCGCCTCTCTTACTCTCAGCTTTCTTCAGTTGCCTACAGTTCTTTGTGTAAGGTTGAGACCTCATGAACTAATAAAAATATTTCTTTTAGATTGTCTATTGGAATGTCC
The DNA here is from genome assembly GCA_028555095.1 of Dicrostonyx torquatus. NCBI lineage: Eukaryota > Metazoa > Chordata > Mammalia > Rodentia > Cricetidae > Dicrostonyx > Dicrostonyx torquatus. The sequence continues at coordinate 1,267,874 of JAQHUG010000431.1, read as the reverse complement.
ATAGATTATCCTGTTCCTTACAAAAGAAATGTAATAGGTAAGAAGGAAAGCAGGGTAACTTATACTGGGGAATAACTTTGTTGGAAGTTGTTAGGCATGGATGTTTAAAGATAAACTTTGACAACTAGTTGGACTTTTAAATGCAGAGAAAACATTAAGAATAGGGTTCAGCTGCACAATACACAATGTCACTTTTCTCTTTGGATGAAATCAACAAATTTTTTTTTTGTATTTGAAAGACGTTTCTCTTCTCCAACTCCTGCCAGTGTATTCAGACCTTTTTTTTTTACTTTAGTAAAGGTTAATATCATGCTCAAAATTTCAGTTATTATGGGAAAAAATAAAACTAAAATTAAAATTATTTTCACAACAGAATTTTAGTTATTTTCTATAATGGTCTAAGTAGAAGGTTTTTTGATGGGGAGAGATGAAGTTGACACTTATTTGTGGGTATAAGAATAAATATTTAGAATGTGCTTAGGGATTATGCTGGTATAATAGAGTAGAGTAGCAGTTGCAGGTTCTCTATCAATATCCAAGACTTCACTAGCCCTAGTGAGTCAGCGAGGTTTCAGTGCCAGGCATGGTTTTCCTCTTGTTGAGTATGTTTGAAATCCAGTTAGAGAGCTGTAGGTTATTGCCAAGGTGTGTGTGGCACTCCTGCACTCTTAGGGCTTTTGTGGCTCTTCTACAGATTTCATCTCCCACACCTAAGGCTCAGGGCTCAGTGCAGAACAGGGAGTGGAAACACAGTCAGAGCCAGAAAATAACAGAGCTTGTTCTAAGATTATGTCTCCTAGTAATGTCAGGAGCTATATAACATCACACCAATAAGAACCAAACAAGGACAGTAGCAAAAGACATGCTAAAGTAGAATGGGAGAAAGACCATGAGGCTTCAGAAATTTAGACAACTAAGGGACGTTGAAAACAAGAGGAAAAAATGCACATTAATTTGTTGTCTAATACCAAGTGGCTGGCCCTGAAAACATACATACAAGTAGCATTATACAGACAGAACAGGTTACTTTTAGGAATATATATACATATATATGAACATACATATATGTCTATAACAATAATTAATAAAAAAGGTTATGAATTTGAAAGAGAGCCAGGAAGTGTATGTAGAAGAGTTTGAAGAGAGGGAAGAGAAAGGGAAATGATGTAATTATATTATAATCTCCATACATAAATAAGAAAAAGAATTCTCAAAAATATAAATTACACCCAAGAGGGATTTATTTAGGACACATGCCATAGATATTTAAAGGATGTTTTAATGAAAATTTTATATGGGTCATTTTCCCATTATAAACATGTATACCTTCTTATTATCTAACAGTATAGAAAGCTGTAGATTCTTGTGTTATTCTCAATATGTTCAACTTTAACTGTATTTACATAGAGACATCAGTAAAACCCATTGGCAACCCAACACCCAGCACAGTACAAGCTACAAAAAATTTTTAATTTAAAGTTTTGATTATCATAGTGTGATGATTATTTTTCTTCATTTTCTGTGAGGCTGAGATTGAGCCCAGAGCTCTGGCAGGATAGGCAAATGCTCCATCTGTCTTTTAAGTTCTACAGAGCTAAAATTTTTAAACCATATCTTTCATTTAGGAGTACCTACAGTGCCTTCTTGGAACCAGAGACCAAAGGTCAAAGGCCATCTCAGATTGGGTAACAGAGTATAAACCACTATCACACGTCACTGCTTAAAACATGACTTGCATTGATGGTACTATGAATAGCTGGCTGCCAAATCCAACATATTATCTTAAATATAAATTACTCTAATCATCAGTGAGAATTAATACTGTGTTTCACTAAGCCTGCTTACAAAGCCTTCTATGCTGTCCACACACAATACTAAACATCAACATCCAGGGAGTGATTTCAAAACATGTTCCCACTTTTCTCCAACTGCAAAAGAGAACTCTCAGGAGATGCGAAAGAAAATACTTTTGAGTAGAGTAAAACATTTGTCAGGAGAATATATTAAGAACAAATTTAAGCTTCACACTTGGGTCTGGATATATAAACAGAAGAGAAATGATGGCATGTGTAAGGTATGGCCACCCCTACTTATTTAACTTATGGCTTTACTAATGAATACTTCCTCAAACATGCGCTTCACACATCATAAAATTTATGATCCGGCTACATGCCAAATTTCAAGGAGCTGTTTGTGTAAGGGATCCTACTGAGGGCTTCACATCACATTCCTGGTCCCTGAGTTATATTTCAGAAAGGAAAAAGACACAAAGAAGGTCTTTACTTAAAAATTCACGAGGACAGAAAGCTTGTTTTCAAAGCGTTATTTCAAAAATTTAGTACCTCCTGTCTACCTGAACCACGCTGGGTTTTTGGCTCTGAAATGGCTTGTCTAATGTACACAACACCAGCCAAGTTTTTCCTCTTTTCTTAATCTTTTCATAATATGTTAATTATATTTAATTTTATAACAAATATAGTTATAATGTATCATTTATTATATTTCAGTTTTTATTATGAATAACTACTAAAGAGTCCATTAAAACCCAATTCTGATCCTTAATAGAGGAGAGAAGCCAGAGAAAAGAATCGGGGCTTAGAGTCTCTCTTCTTCATTGGATGGATGTTGTACTCTTTTATCTCTCTTCCACTGAACTCTACACGCCTTGAAGATTCTAGTCACTTGTTCTCTCTGAATGTTCAGATGAGATGCGGATTTGAAGATAAGTTTGTGTGAAGCACGAAGAGGGAAGAAAGCCCTGGGAGAACTGTTAGTGTTTGGCTCACTGCTGTTGGCAACAGTGATCATGAGTGTGGGGCCTTATGAGACACTACAGTACACATTATTAGTGTCTTGGATATGGAGCAAAGAATCTGAGGACATCACACTACTCTTCATTGATTGAGAGCTGCTCAGCACACTAATTTCTATTGATTGAGGGCTGTTCTTCCTGGCATCCTCTTCTGGGTCTTTCAAGCTAAGACTATTCCCTCACTCAGGGAGGGAGACTGGCAGTTTCACAGTTATGGGTTGAAATGTGACAGTAGCTTCTGAAATGGCCAGCTTGAGGAAACATGCTGGGTCTGCTAAACAAGGATGAGGTGTCTTTCTTCTGACTCAGCTTTGCTGCATACCACAGGGCTTATTTCATGTTGAAATCTTTTTCAACATCTGTCTGTTAAAAAAGATTACCTTCACAATTAAAGACAGGTATTATGACTGAGCTCCCTGTTTGGAAGTTTGGGTAGATAGATAAAGAAACAAACACAAATATATAATAGTAAAAATATTGTGTCGAGTGCCTATGAAGCTTGTAACAGTGATAAACAGCTGCTGGGAGTGGAGAGGGAACTAGTTGAGACACAGCGCCTTATCTCTGCCTCTCCCACCAGATAGCAACAGACAATGGAGAGCATGTTATTGTTTTTCCTTCCTCACTAATAATACCTTTTTCCCTCTTTCCCTCTGATAGGCATGAAGGGGGGAGTACAAAGCAGGTTTTGCACAAGTTGTGCTCAACATCTCAAATCTTTCCTTTCCTTTGACTCATATCTAAGTATTTTACTTTAAAGATTTATTTATTCATTTTGATATGTACAGATGCTTTATCTCCATGTAAGTGTGTGTGTGTGTGTGTGTGTGTGTGTGTGTGTGTGTGTGTGTGTGTGTACGCGCAGTTCTGGAGAGGCCAGTTAAGGGCATCAGATCTCTTACACAACTGCAGTAACAAATGATTAAGAGGCACCATATGGATTATGGGACTCGAACCCTGGTTCTCTAGAAGAGCAATCAGACATTCTTAGTACTGAGTCATCTCTCTAACCAGCTCTAATGTCTAGAGTGAATTACATGTGAATATATAACTGAGGCTTCTAAACAAGTTTAAACTTAGAAGAGAAACACATTTTCCCTTTTATGATGCTGGAATAGTCTGCATTCATAGGCCTTTGACAAGAATGGCTACCTTCCTAGAGACTGCAGCACAGAAAGCAGTGAGGTGGCATGTCTAGGATATTTAAAGGTGAAAGGAGCACTTAGGATTCCAGAGACTATCCTAATCACTAGACACTGATCAATTCGTGAAACCCTTACAACTCTAAAAAGTATGCACTGTCATTGCTTCTGTTTACAGAGATGGTCATGGACTCAGAGCCCAGAGAAGTGCTCAACATCACCCATCTAACTTGGGTCTGAACTTGATGGGACACCCAGCCTCCCTGACTCCAGACATGGATGAGAGGAGTTATACATTGAAAAGAAGTCAACTCCAAGAGATGTAATTTAATCTTACTCTCTGCCCTTGCTGTGGCCATCCTGAGTGATACTAATAATAATGTCACTAAAAACTTTGATTTTAATTGCCTGCTATGTATGTATGTATGTATGTATGTATGTAATAGTTAATTGTGAATAAACAGCAAATCTCACAAGCTTCCTTTTTATGTGGAAGCAGTCAGTTTGTCACCTTTTTAAAAAAGTTTTATTTTTATGCATGTGTGTCATGTTGTGTGTGTGTGTTCATGTGTGTGTGTGTGTGTGTTTGTATGTCATGTGTATGGCTTCCCACAGAGGCCAGAAGCAGTATTTGATTCCCTTAAGCTGGAGTAACAGTTGTGAGCTGTCCAATCTGGGAGCTGGGACCTGAACTTAAGTTCACTGGTGTAGTAGGAGGAGTGGGCCACGTTCCAGGTGCCTGGAATGCTTAGGCTCGGAATTAACCCAAAATAACCACATGGAAATTGTATTAATTAAATTACTGCCTGACCCATTAGTTCTAACCTCTTATTGGCTAACTCTTACATATTCGTTTAACCCATCTCCATTAATGTGTATTGCCACTTGACTGTGGCTTACCGGCATGAGTCTAACAAGCGTCCATCTCAGGCAGGAGAAACATGGCATCTGCCACATTGCCTTCTTCCTAGCATTCTGTTCTGTCTACTCTGCCCACCTAAGGGCTGCCCTATCAAAAGGCCAAGGCAGCTTCTTTATTCAACCACTGAAAGCAACAGAAATACAGAAGGACCTCCTACACCACACTGGAAGAACAGAAAGCATAATGAGCTCCTAAGTCATCTCTCTGGCACTGCCATCATTCTTTTAGAACTCCAGTTGTATCTTTAGAATCACACAGAATACAGACATCCTTGAGATGTCATAGAGACAGCTGCTATGCTAGTTCTCTAAGGTGACTAACCCCCTTTCTCCCAAAGAGCTTTGTGGTTTGTGAGACTCCTTTCACAGCCTTCTCTCTTTTCTTTTAGATGTGTTTCAGTTTGTGAAAGTACCCCAGTTTCCTCAATGGAACATATTTGTAAAATGGTCTGATCCCTGCCTCCTTAGTGAGCTCACTGGTATATTTTTTTAAACTAATAAGCTCATATCTCTTGGCAGTTTTAACTTCATTGGCTCATATTAGCTCTTCTGTTAACCAGAAAGATAGGACTTGAATGTTATTGGAGTATTCTGTCCCCATTATCCACATACTTCATTTCTGAAACTGGTTCATTGCAAAATTCACAAATTTACCTAGAGATGAAGATGCACGTCCCACCTGACAAGGATCTTGTGTTAAAGATAATGACTTGAGATTTGAATGGTCAATTTGGGCTCAACACTTTCCATCTGCATGACTTTTGAGAGGCAAGAAACTCTATTTACAGCCTCCATTAGATAACATGGCAAGAAAATAACCTACTGAGGTATGAAAATAGAATGAGATAATGCCAGTGAAGAATACAGTGGCTTTACTGCCTGACTGAATCTGCCTTTGAGCTGCAAGTACTGAATATGTCAAGATGAAAACAGAATGGAGTGACTGTTCTTATTATATGGCTGTGAATCTATAGTTATAAAACACACAAAGTCTTCTAGCTATTTATCAATTTCTCTAGTCTCAGGTTTTAATACTTCCTCCTATATTTTCATCTCAGATAGCTTTCCTTATTTTAGTGTAAAAAATGAAAGAACTCAGAAGAGAAATCTCGTCTACTCTCACTGCCACATTCACTGACTTGCTTGTGACTGTGTGCTTATCATTCCTGGAGGAATTATAGATAAGTCTGTACATTTTTTGGTCTCTTACACCACAAAATTGTAAATGCCTAAGGGCTAAAGACTTCTCCTGTTTTGCTCCCTGTTGTATTTTCAACCCAAGTATATGGCACCTGTTATTCAAGAGTCACCAATCAGGACAATGAACAAACAAATGAACCATGTGTGGTAGATGTTCAATTCAGGTCATGCAGCAAATACTTTTATTTACTGATATATCTTGCTGATTTAAAGTTTATGTTTTAAATGCATTTTTGAATATTTGCTCATTTGTTTATCTGGAAATGACCATATGCCAGGCACTGACAGTCAAGTTTTCAAGTGATAGAGATTAGATAAGAGGAACTGCCCTCTACTATCCTGTTTTTAATGTTTTTCTAAATGAAAATTCTCTACCCATCTTCTCTGCCTCTTAATCTCCCATTGTCTTCCATACAATTTCTTTTTGAGCATGCTGTGGCCATCTTTCTCCCACTTCCTCCCTCCCATGGTTCACTCCACATACCCACAGCCAAGACCAAGGCCATTCTACAAGATGAACCTAATCCCTCTACTCCTCTTTATAGAGAAGGCACATTATAGTAAAAGAAAAATCAAAGAGTATGAGGTGTTAATGGACTTGGAGTCACTTATGATAATACATTAATTTAACCAAAAGCAGGTAGACAAACACAAAGGTATACAATGCAGAGGAAAAGTTTGCAGCAAGCATCTGAAACCTGTTAAGGTCTTGAACTCATTTGTCTGGTTTGTCAATGGAGAATCAGCTGAGAGATAAATGGAATGGTAAACTTGATCCTTGCCTTCAGTCTGTGGATCAAGCAGTGTATACGAGCTACTTCTTACTTCGGCTTCTGACATCTTGGTTGCTTTGAAATTTCAATATCCAACTCATTTTACTTTCCTAAACTTATCCTTCTGTTTTCTGCTTCTGTGGTTTTTTGCATGCCCTTTTCTCTGTGGGGATTTCTTCTTTCTCTCTTTGCCTGACAAACTATTGTTTAAAACTCAGTGTGAGTATCAAACTCTCATTTATACATATTCTTTGCTTTATGTCATCGATTGTCTTCAGCACATGGTCTTAATGTATTTAATGTATTATATGTCCAAGCTTCCTTTTCCATCTTTCTATTTCCTTACACCTTGGTATTTCCTGAAGGAAAATAAATGCCAAATGTCTGTGCAGCTAAATGGACATCTATGAGGGAGAGGTTGTTCTCCACATCTTCCTTTCAGCCTGGAGGGACAGTCTGGTCCTGTCCACAGCTGACTGTCATTTATCCTTGCATTTTGTGTTCGGCAGCCTGTGCCAACAGAAGGAAAGTGGTGTGCATCTGGACTCCAGATTTTCTAAGCACCATAGCCCTCATTCCAAGGGAGAAGCAGAGGATGAACATTGCTATTGTGGCAAAAAAAGCAAAGCACTTTCCCCAGTGGAATTTATTTTGCTTACATGCTTCAGAGTACTAATGTTTGGAAACACACATTGGAGCACGGTATTAAATTCTACAGGCAAAAAGCCACCCAACCAGTACTCTAAAAATGGTCCATCAGTGTCTTCTTTTACCCATCTACTGCATAACTTGGGAATATATTTTTTAAATGAATCTTATTTTAAAGCATCAAAACATTTCCCAGTGTCTACCTGGCAGCCAGTTTTCTTATGTTATTCATGCTCGCCAGCTGTCGTTGTGACCAGGTTTTTCCACTACTTAATGGAAGGTACTATCATTTCCATCTTGCCACTGCCTGGTAGTACTGAGGAATGTAAGCTATTAAAAACTTCACTTGTCAGGAAATATTATTGCAGGAGGTGTGGCCATTCCTCTTCCAACATTTAAGAGCTTAAGCTGTGATAATAAAAAATATTGAATTTTATTTCCTGAAATGACACAGAGAAGAACTTTCAGGCAATGAAACAAAATCCAAATGGATTACAAAACTAGGGTAGAGTTAAAGAAAAAAAAAGAACACATTCATGATATTGCTATTGAGCCAGACAATGGCTATGAAATTATGTTATTGGAGACTCTTTGAAGGAAGAATAGTTTCTCTGTATACTCATGTATTTTCAATCACCTAGCAGAGCTAGATAAAGGGGAATGGATTCTTGGTTCAGATATAACAGTGGAACAAATCCTTGTCAGCTGTCACAGTGGTAAACCCAAGACCTTAGAGGCCTTTAAATCTTGACAAGACTGATCTGTCTTAAAGAGTAGGGGAAACTGTGGTACTTGTTACTGACATCCCCAGGAAAAAGGGAAGCCGCCTAGCAAGGTGATTAATAGGCAACATCTCTACTTCCAGTGAACCTGTAAGACTAGCTTTAAAATCCTGGGCGGTTATCACACGCGAGGTTTCAAGGAGTAAAGAAGAACCACTTTTAGTAAAAGACTTAGAGGTCACCAAAAAGGTGGCGTGAAATTCACCCAAGTGATCAGTTCCTGCAAGGGAAAGTAGTCTGATAAATATTGATAGTGAAAAGAAAATTTAGTGAAATGTGCTGGGCCAATGTACTCATGGAAGTCGGGGTTCCAACAGACAGGCAAAACTCATGCATGGTAGTTAGAGTTTGTCTTTGACCTGCACAGCCTTAGGTAAAAATAAATCATCCGCACCAACATTTCTGTTTGACTTGTGTTACTATGCATTTTTAGAAGTTTTATTGTTTTTTTTTTTGATTTAAATTACCCATTCAGAATTTGTTTTGCCTATGATCTGAGAGATAGCGCTCCCCTCCCCGCCCTTTGCTACTGAATTTATGTTCTCTAAACATTTTTCTGTTCACAGATCCTCTGGAGACTTATATAAATGCTCTCTAGAGAAACAGGTTTACACACACACACACACACACACACACACACACAGTTCTATGCAAGCTCAGTTCTGCGCTTATTGATTCACAATCTCACTCACATAATCTCACGGGGTAAGAATTGTCCTTTGTGAATTTTGTGCTGTTTTGACTTTAGGCCCTGTTAAGAAGGGCGGACTCTCTCTGGCTACTATGCTCCTTTGCAGAGAGCACAAAGGCAACATCTTGAACCTCCAGTCTCACTGTAGATGAGAAAGGCCAAGTCCTCTGTACTTTTTCCTGCTAGTGCTTTAGAATGTTGACATCTACTCTGTTCTTTTCAGTTTTGCCCAAATGATCTGTGTTACTAACATGTTAAGGATTCCTCATAAATTACAATATTATTTTAACCAAGATACAAGGGCTTGAACTTTCTCATGAGCAAATCCTTAGAAAGTGAGAAAGAGATGAAAATCCTCATTACATTGATCTCATCATTTTGTGACATATGTTTATATAACATCATCGAACAGTGTCCTGTGCTTAAATCCAACTCAAATAACAGTAATTCTCTTCAAGTAATTCTTAGTATAAAATTTTAACACAGACTTCAGATGATGGCAGTGTTACCTGGTAAAAACAGTTCTTCTTGGAGTCTTGCTCTGGCCTGTTGGGAAAAACATCTTTTCTTCAGCCAATTAGCTTCAAATTCACTGTAATGCTCGTTGGGCCATGTGATATAAACCTTACAACACAGAAAGCAATAGTCATCTATTTGTACATTGCACAACTATACACTTCTGCCTTCTGCCGTTGATTTTCTTCCGAATGTTATTTAAAATTACCAAAGGATTCAATTAAATATTACTTACTCTCCCTTTCCCCTACAAGCCAAAGATCTACTTCCGGCACCTAAGGCTGATGGGACAATGTATAAGGAAGAGAATTTTGCTAACCTGACATTTCTGCTTTTCATACTCTAAATATGTGATCCTCAAACTTCCTATGAGAGGGCATGGCTATTAAGAGTGAGAATGAAGAACAGAGAACTCAAGCTGAGAGAAAGGTAAAATAATGGGGAAAGGACAGGTTTTCTCATGACATTTGTTTTTTTTTCTGGTGAGAAATTAGAAATAAGGAAAAGAGAAAAATGGTTGATGCCATATCTGGTTGATCTTGAGAACAGCCTTTGGGGCATGACTTCTTACACACCGACTCACTAGTCTGGAGAAAAATACTAACCAGTATGATTTCTGAGTCAGTGTTCAATGCCAGGGACAAACATTTCTACCCAGATTATCTCACGGAATTCTGGTATTTATGTGAACAAATTCTGGGTTTTTTTTAGCTTATTGGAGGAGTAAACTGAGTACACCAGATGCGCTATTTTCATGATATAAATTGTATGATTTTGTTTCAAGGCCGTTGCCCACTAAAAACAAAAAGAACAAAGTTGTATATTTTATTTAAATGGTAGTAGTAAAAAGGAAATAATTTATACATCTTGAAGAGAAACCAGAATACAACAGCAGGTTGCATTTCTATATTTATATGTGCATAGGTATGTATAACGATACTAAAGAAAAACAGGCTCCCAGTTTGAGAGAGGGAAGGGGAAATATGATGGGTTGGACACAGGTGATTCAGTTAAATTTCAGTTAACATAAGCAGTATACACATTAAAAAGAAAAAGAAAAGGAAAATATTTTATCTGTTATAACAACAGCAAATTTTTCCACTGAGTGTGCCCACTCTGCACCAAACACTCTACAGACATTTCCTCAGGGATAGTTTGTGCTTATATGATAAGTTAAAGTAAATTGATTTACAATTTACATTTTTAAAAACTAACCCCTCAACTTAACTCAAAAGAGAAGGGAAAGATCTCTTGAGATAGTTACCTTTTTCCGGTCAAATGACAAGTCTTTGATTCTAATGTTCACATCGAGAGCTTCCAGGAGAAGTTTCCGAGCTTTTGCAGAATGCAGGTAGCATTCCGAACACTGGCAGTTGTCTCTCAGCCACACTGCTGGGTAGAGGGACTCTGCCCCATCATGCCAAGAGATCTGCATCAGATGAGCCCCATCCACTGCTTCTGCCTTTAGGATGGCACAGTGCATGTTTCTGGTCTTTGAAGATAAATTCTACCAGCTACCTGCTATGACAAGGCAGTGTTAAAAGTAATCGGCACGCAGGTTGTACCTGAGCCTGATCTCTACAATAATGCAAGTGGACTCTGGCCTCTACTCTCTGCTTACCGGTGTAAGCCTGCGGCTTGACTAGTGCTGGGACCTTTGTTCTGATTAGAGTATTTCACGTGGTGTAAACAGAAACAGGGCGACTAGCTTTATGATAAAAATGCTACATCAGCGTCCAATGGAAAGAATTCCTTGTTCTCTTAATAGAAATTTTAGATGATAAAGTGAGAACCAAGGATACACCATTTATACAGCCATGTTTGTAGAAAAGCTGTGGAAAATTGCCCTGCAAGTGGAAAGTGTAATGTTTGCCTCCCTGTTTTGGCTTTTCAGTACTGATGATTGAGCCCAGGGCTTTACCCAGGCGAGACAGGTATTTTACTATTGAGCTTTGGCCCCAGCTCAGGCCTCTGCTCTTTTAATTGATGACAGCTGCACCTGGCTTTGAAATAAAACATGCTTCCATTATTCTCAATGACCACCAAGGGACTAATAATGCAATTAATTTGCTTAAAGGGTGGTGCGACTCAGAATATGGTGCTATTTCTGTTTTATTATTTGTTTTTTACTTGCACAGTATATTTTCCCACTGGAATATCAAAATACCAAAGTTCTTTAAAAAGCTTACTGGGTTTGCTTTCTGATGGTTTCTTCCTTTTTCTCATTTGGAATGTCTTACTTTTTATTGAGTGTTTATGGGGTAGTTTTAGGTATCTACATTTTGATTGGGAATGTATGATTTCTTTTTATTACAAAATCCATCGAATTTGTAGCAATACAATAATTATGGGAAAAGAAATCTAGTCAAAGAAAGGAGCCGGGCTGCTTGCTCTGCACAACTCAGTGTCAATCATTATGTCAGCTGTGAGTGTATACCTGATCTTTAGAAATGATGCAATGTTATAGGCTGAAATTTGTGCATATATTTTTCTGCAATTCTCAACAAGTGTACAAAGAGTAGAATTTATTTAAAAAAGTAAAATAAAATCTACGCCAAAGAACCAGAGTGCTTTAAGTGTTTCCAGAGGACACTGACACCTTTTACTATCCTAACAGAAGGTGACAGGACAGCTGAAATGACACTGTTACTTTTCGGCAAAAGGGCAACGCAGAGCACAGGGTCTGTTTATACAACCCCTTCAATGTACCAGGAACTGAACCAGCACCCGGGACTTACCAAGCAAGACAAATGCACTCACTGAGTTCCTTGAAATTTTAGGAATGGTTTATATTATATTAAAATAAATTTACAGTCTTTTCATGATATTAAGTAATCAACTTCTAGGTGATTGTAATGTATGTTATTTCATAAATCAAACAACTTCAGTGATTTCTTCTGATTACAGAGTTGAGCCAAGACAGGAAATTTGCTTTCCTTATTTAGTTCAGGTACACTAAGTTTACCTAGTCTCTAAGTAGAAGAGAGACAATTCATTGGTCCTCAAGTGTGTATGCTTGCTTAGGAACTCACATCCAAGCTTTTCTTAAATGTTAAATGTTAATGACATTACCATGCAAACTATTCATTAAAATTATAATTTAATTTAGACTTGAAAATTTAGCATGTGAGTTTGTAAATAACTGTAGCAAGTCTGGAACCCGCTCCTCTGTGGAAGAGATAGCACACTTAGTGTTCCAGATGGGAGGTGGTGAAGGCTGTGGGCAGTTCCCACAGGCACAGGTTCAAAGAACAGTGGTGAGTCCAGTCAGCAACTCTGAGATAGCACAATTTTTTGTAACATATAACACAAGGACAAGAGAGAGAGATAGATATAGATAGATAGATAGATAGATAGATAGATAGATAGATACAAAGTCTAAAGAGAAGGCTCAATGGTTTAGAGGTATACTGCTCTTCAGAAGATCTTGGTTTGGTTCCTGGCACCCTCATCAAGTGGTTCACAACAACCTGTGTGTAACTCCAGCTACAGGGAATACAACAGCTCTGTCCTCCTTGGTAACTCTCACTCACCTACACATACCTATTCACAGATATGCACATATACACATAATCAAAAATAAAATAAACTCTTTTATAAAAGAGAGCTCAATTGTTTTCTATGTCAGGAGTCAGCAAATAGTTTCTACAAAAAGGCTGAAAGACCATTTGGTTTGTAGGGCACATATAATTTTCCTTTTATATTCTTATTTTTTAAACCTCATTCAAAATATAACATCTATTCTTAGCTCAAGGCATGTATTAAAGTGGTCTGTGGGACATTGTAGCCAAGAGCATTAGTGTGGCAGTCCTTTCTAAGTCCATCCGTTCTCTTCTTAGTGCAGCGCAGTGTACAGTGGTGCTTCAATGCAGAAAGCAGTGCTCTTTCCCTTCCTTGGGTAAGTGACAATTCAGCACTCACGAATAATAATGCTGCTTTGTACATGTGGTATTAGAAGGTATAATGAGGATCATGACGTTCTATACTACAAGGGAAACTAAGAGGAATATAAAGTTATCAAAATAAATCTGGTGTCAAATGGTTTCAATAGTCATTAGAGAGCATCATTTCATTTACTCTATAATGATCTGTGACAGATATTGCTTTATACACCCTGATTCTACCTTATTGTTTGCTCACTAATATAATATTAATTTTTCAGTATAAACTTTTTCAATATAAACTGCTTCCTCTATAACTAAGATTAGTGTGTGTTATATAAATCTGGCCAGTAAAATATTTTGGCTGCTTCTACATAGGGAACATTTTCTGAAAGGAGAAAGTAATATTTCAGAATACAAAGACAGCATATGAATATTCATAATATAAGAGCACAGTCCTACTTACAATATAATCAATGAGAAGACTTGGGATTAATTTAACCAAGAAGATAAAAATCTATACACTGAAACTTAAGACAACTGTGAAATAATTTGAAGGCAATTATAGGAAGTGGAAAAACTAGTGTGTACTCATGAGTTGGGAGAATCAATGTTGTTAAAATGCCTATGGTAATAAAAACAGATTCAGTAAAATTTATATCATAATGCCAATAATATGATTCAGAGCAATAGAAAGGTAACTATTGACATTTGTATGGTAGCACAACAGTTTCTAAATAGTCAAAGCAACCAACCAGGAAAGAGATGCAGAACTGGAGGTACCATACCACATGATTTCAAAATACAGTGTAAAGCTATAGTGACAGAATCATCATGACAATGATGTGAAAATTGAAAAGCTAGTGAGACCAGAAGTAACCCCATGTATCTTATGTCAACGCAGTTTTGGCAAAATTTCCAAGACATTCAACAAAGAAAAGATGGTCTCTTCAATAGTGTTGGGAGCACTGGTTGTCCATATTTGGAAGAAATGAAATTGGACTCTTCTTCCAGAACATAGACAAAGCTATCGCATAATCGATAAAAGATTGAAGTAATGGGAGCTAATAAATTCTCTCTCTCTCTCTCTCTCTCTCTCTCTCTCTCTCTCTCTCACACACACACACACACACACACACACACACACAGTCACACACAATAGACTGAAGCATAAGATTCAAAACTGTAAATAATGGCAGAAAATATATGCAAACCATACCTCAAACAAGGGTCTTCCAACCAAAAAGTTTAAGAAGCACACAATGCAGCAGGAAGAAATCAAGTTACATTAATAAGAAGAGAACCTATGCAGACATTTCTCAAAAGAAAATACAAAAATGGCTGGGATGTCTGTGAAAAAAAATTACCAGTTATGTTCAGAGACTACAAACCCAAACTACTCTGAGAAATTTCATTGCCCTTGTTTCTGTCAGTATTATAGAACGTCTAATTTGGCAAAGATAAGGAGTATGAAGATCACCGAGGGCTATATATTCGTACAAATATTAAGCAAAGTAGTGTAGAATCTGCTTTTCAAAAATATTAAGAATTGATCTGCCTATGATTCAACTATCCCACTCTAGGTATACATCTAGTTAGTGGCCTCCTATGCTTTCGATTGCTGTGACTATGACCATGACCAAACCAGTTTGAAAAGGAAAGGGTTTATTTCATCTTATAGTCCATCATGAAGGGATGTCAGGGCAACAACTCAAGGTGGGGACTTGTAGGAAAGAACTGAAATAAAGACGATAGAGGAACTCTACTCAGTATTTGCTTGGCTTACTTTGGAAAAACTATATCTCAGAACTACGTGCCTAGGTAGGCTGGGCCCTCCCACATCAATCAGTAATCAAAAAAAAAAAAATGCTCCACTGACTTGCCCACAGGCATTTCGTCAACTGAAGCTCCATCTTCCCAGGTGACTGCAGCTTGTGTTAAGGCTGCAAACAACTAGCTAGCAGACTGTAATGTGTCACAATGCAAAACATTTGAACACTCTTGTATGAGAGTAGAAACTACTTTAAGAATAAAAAATTTTCTCATTTTGTTTTATCGTCCAGGTTTCCTGTGTGTTGGCATGTGTTCTAAACATAGCTCATCTCTATTATGTATTTATTAGTATACTCATTTAAAAAGATTTATTTTTATTTAAGTGTATGTACTGATGGACCATGGAGGCCAGAAGGGGGCGTTAGATCCCTTGGAGCTGGAGCTACAGTCCTGGGATGTAAACCCTGTCCTCAGATAGAGCAAAAAGCCCTCTTTCGTGCCAAGCTATATCTGGAGTTCCTGTTAAAGATTTTCTGATTGAAACAATAGTTATTCCACTTGGCATTTGAAACATTCTAACTTAATGGATACTCATGTAGGACAGATTTTTCCATCATGGTGAACATGGTTTCTGTACTTAGAGATGGCATTGTGTTCTGCTGTCGATTTCTACAAAAACTTTAGACAATCCATCGGTGAAGTAATCAGTACTGCAGACATCTGTCCCAACATGTACTAATCTCATTCCAGCCCATTTTGAAGTTTTCATCTACCTTTTCCGAATTTTTTCCTTCTCCTTTATTTAGAGCATTCAGACAAAAGAGATAAAATTGTGTTTCCAGTCATTAAAGAAACTCGAGCTTTGCCCAGAACCCATCTGGTTAAGTGATACGTAACCAGGGGGAAGAAGAAGAACCCCAGACATCAGCAGTGTGTGCAATGGAGGATACCTGGGAGAGGGCACGGAATAACCACCAGGACTTAGGTTTTACTAAAATCAAAGAATCTGGATGTCTGAGTAGGAGCTTGATGGGATGTTTCTATAATTCATAGTCTTAGCTTCATGATGAATGTAATTGATAATTTGAAGAAAACATGGTAAGTTAGGCAACACTTTCCCTATTTTTCTTGGCTAACTTCAGTTTTTACTGGGGTAAACATGAAGAATTAAAAAGAAAAAGACCACTTAAGATCATAGATATTTAAAAGACAACTTTCTGAAAAGCCACAGGCTTGTTTACACACAGGATTGTTGAGCTCTGTTTCTACCTCACCCAACTTTCAATTGAGCTTAGTAAGGCATCGTGAGAAATTGGTTAGTGACACATTATTATGTTTCTGAGAAGAAAAGGAAAACAGTAGACACACCACTTGTAAAATGAAAATATTTATTTTATGTTTATTATTATTTTTAAAAGAACTATTAGCTTATGAAACATAACATTGGGTGTGGTGGGAAAGAGCAGTCCTGCCTGGCCTAAAAACAGCCTTTGGGTTCTGGCAGTGTCTTATCTGATGGAGGAGTTTTCTTTCCACTCCGTCCACAGTGTTACCGTGTGTTTATGTTCCCATCTTAATCATCTGCCCAAGTTTCTCTCTCTAGGGACTTTACCTGGGAATTCTGTTTGGCACAACTAAATTGTTTTGATGTGATCCTACTTCAGAAATAGGTGTGAGTTTTGTCATTTTTCTGTTTGTTAAGTTATATTTTGAAATTTATCACCAAATTCTCTTGATCCCTTTGGTTAAGAAAAGAAAACAACTATGAAACTTAGTTTGTGTGCTGGTCTTAAAAATAATCTAAATACTAGAACTGGGACTTTAAGAGCCAGGCGGAAACAACCTTTGATGTCCCTACATTCAGTGTCACTGTTAGATACAGGGTCAGGCAGGAAAATGTAGGTAAAGAGATCATCTGTGTGGTTTATCTAGACCAACTCTGTTAGTGAGAAAGATTAACTTAAACCTCTGCTCATTAGTCTGGTGTACACACACTAGGTGAAAATTCTAACAAAAGAGAATACAGAAATCAAATGACCAAGTCGACTAATAGTCTCTAAGGAGGATTGACAATATGATGCAGGGACTTCATAGTAAGTAGACACAAAGTTATAACTGCAGGATAAAATGTAGAACACTAACCCCACAGGATATTTTAGTAGCAGCCGAGGAGACCATCATGGACACATCAGATGTCAATGCCTGTGAATTTCTGTCTACTCATCGTCAGGGAAATTTTGACATACTACTGCTTCATGGAAAATTTGTGTTCATATCATATTCCAGGGAATAATTTCAGTTTATTAACATGATGTTATTTTTATTATTTAATCTTTAAAAATTTTACATACTAGCCCCAGTTCCCCCTCCTTCTCCCCACGCCACTAGTATTAAGGCTGAGCATGTTCGTGCAGCCAGGATAAGTCCCAGTCCCATGCAAACTCCCACACCCCAATAGATCAAGCTACATAATTGTCACCTACATTCAGAGGGCTTAGTTCAGTTTCATTCAGAATCCCCAGCTATCAGTCCAGAGCCCATGAGCTCCCACTAGCTTGGGTCAGCTGTCTCGGCTAACATGACACTATTAAAGCAATGGCTAATTCTCAATGTTTCTGCTTAGCTAACCTCACTGCTAGAAATTTTATTTTTGTTTTATTTTTGGATAAAAGAGTAGTAAAAATAGGTTTTCAGTTTTTTCTAACCTTTATATCACTGAGGCTTAAAAAAACATTATTCACTTATAGTTCAACTTTTCAGTCATACAGTTTGTATCAGGAAGAGTTGCTGTTGACTGGGTTGTGTTCATGGTGCCTAAATAATATTGAACATACTCTCTCTAATTCATGATATCTGCTACCTAAAGACTTTTAGCTTAAGGGCTTCAAATTTTTAAAATTTATTTCTAATTTTAACTTGCTTGAATAAGTGACTGAGGCATATACTCATTCCTGACTGTATTCTCATACAATAGTGAATTCTGTGGAACTATTAGGAAAACCACTTGGTGCTCTTGAAGAAGCCCACTGTTCTGCTTGCTAGCTTGTTGAAAGCATAAGATTTCATTCAGAAACATCCTTCATACTTTATAAAGAGGAAATGTTAACTTCACCACAGTGGAGCTTCCATAATTCAATAAGAACTGAAATTATGAAGCTTCTTGCTTACTGACAGAATGAAAGTACAAAAAAGAATGTCTACGTTCTGTGAACCCCAGCACACATTAATTATGAAAAGTCTTATGTTTTTAATTAAATCTATTCAAATTACATACAATATCTTTTCTTGAGCTGCATCAAGGGAGCACGGTAAAACTGTGCAGGTTGGCCTTAGTGGACCAGCATTTTAGAGAAGCATGCTACTTCTGGCTCTTTTGGTACAACAAAGGGCCAAGGAATAGTATTCATGGCCTTCCTTTTGGCTGGATTGTGGATTATTGAAAGAACAGTTCAAAAAATTTCATTAGAACTTTCCTTCCATCACAGGCAATCAGCTTTGTAGACAGAGTTGTCTCTGTCCCCTCTACAGACATCCTGGATCCGTTTGGGGATTGCAAAGTAATTTGACAATCAGACTAAGCCAAACATAATTGGAAAAGACTAGCTGCCAAGAAGCAATCAGATCCACTACATTCCAGAAATCAAGCCTATTCCAGATGCCTGATGGTTCATCCTACTGCAGCCCAGGGCTGTGGATGACATATTCCTGGAGATTGATGTAGACGTTCTTTCTTTCCCTGTACACAGGACTTAATCCAGGGGCAATTTACACAAGAGAGTAGAGTTCAATCATCTCTGTTATACATTCTCTGGGACCAAACCACACAGAACATATCAAATAAAAGAAGCCACAGCTTTGGTCCTAGATATCTTTTGGAGCAGAAACCTTGCTCCAGACATGCTTTCCTCCTGTTTCCACTCTGCTGGTGTGCTTTCCCTGGAAGGATTTGTGGTCCTTGTGACTCTCTGCTTTGGCCCTGTCCCCAGACACAGGTTGAGGCTGGCAAAAGAGGAAAGGTAGCTTGATATGAAGGTACAGCCATTTCTTTGACTGGACATTTGACAAAAACAATAGCAGCAACACTAAAGCAAAATAAAGAGTTTTCATCATCCACAGGGGAAGCAGTAAGCAAGAAAAAGTACTCGGAAACCATAAACTCCCACAGCTCCAACAAAGATTTGCCCCAGTTCCGAACTAGCAGAGAGGAGGAAAAGCATTTCTCACCTGTCTTGTCTCCTGTGCCTGAGCCAGCTGCAGCCACAGGAACAAGCAGACAGGCACTAATTCTTTTCCACCTGTTCACAAGGATAGCTCTTCTGTTGCAAAACAGACTTGGAGAAGAAACCTATGCATTTAGCAGGGAGGAGCTGTCAGCTCTCACCTGAGCACAGGCGTAGTAGCTTCTACTTGGTCCTTGACTATTCCAAGAGAACTGTTTTTAGGGAGATCTTTATACCGGTCTGCACGGAAGGCTGGGATTGGCCTCCCTTTCTCCAGATTCGTCTGGAGTAAACAGTAGCTGTTAGAGAGCCTTGGGCTCTTCTGAAGATACTTGGTTGCCCAGTGATTTGACTCACAACACAGAGCCTGTAGAGTAACAAAAGGGAAAGGCCAGGATGGGCCATATGCCAGGGATACAGAGCTTGGCTGACAAGCTTTTCACTTGGGGGAGGGCCTAGTACAGAGATGACTTTTTGGACAGTTACCAAGACCCAGTTCCTTACAGTGTAGCTATTATGTTAAAATAGAGTCTTTGGGTGGCAACAAAAATCTAGAAAGTGATCAGCAGTCCTCTGGCCTCCTCCCACCAACGCCAGACTTCTCAAGAAGATACAGCGCATCTTAGGCTGCAACTTGTTGCTTCTTGCCTCAAGGACTCAGTGCTGGGAGACTGAGACAAAAATAAACAAAGCCTTATTAACCAAAGAGGGAAGTCATGCTGCCCAGCTCGCAGGTGACCTCCAGTAATGTTCCCCACATCCCCATAATGCCTTGTCAACTGATTTCATAGTAAAATATCAATTGTGTCTCCATATAATTTCCTCCATTTGACTTCATTTTCCAAGTCTGCAAGTTAAGTTACTGACACCCAGTGTCCTGGAAAATAACAACAGGTTTGGTTGTCACCCCCAGAAGGAGGCTGTAGACGTGGGTGCAATCCTAAATGGTGTCAGCACTGAAAACCCACGGGAGCAGAAGCTACAGAGAGGCCAGAAAGAATCAATTAACTATGCCTTAATAATTCATGACACAAATAAAAATAAGTGACTTTTACTTCATATTTTGTGCTGTAGTAACTATTGTGGAATAAATTAAGTAAATTCATTTCCATCTTAAAAAAGAGTTGTTAAAGAAAAAAGAGACCAAAAATTTGAGAAGGAGCAATAGAGGTTATATAGGAAATGTTAGAGGGAGAAAACATAAATAATTTTAAAAATAAGATAATAAAATACTTCTATAATGAAAAAGTTGTTGAAAAGTAAGTCACATGACCATGTCTTCTAATGTTATGAGTAAATAAAAGAAACAACAAATTTATCAATAAAAGCTGAAAAAATTTAAATGTAGACGACCAAGCAGTGATGGCACACACTTTTAATCCCACCTTTTGGAGGCAGAGGCAGGTGGACGTCTGTGAGTTGGAGGTCACACTGGCCTTCAAAGCTAGTGTTAGGACAGCCAAGACTATACAAAGAAACCCTGTCTCAAAACACAGAAGCAGAAAAAAAAACCCAAATCCAATCATTTTAAACAAAGAATTCCCACAATCAGATAGTTAGATAAGTAAAACTAGAAGGCAAACAGAACATCTCTCTTCCCTGGAAGGGTTCTCTCAAAGCAGTAACTCTTGGCCTTAATGACTTCACATTAGTTGGTTATACACCTAGTAGTGGTGTTGCTGAGTCACATAGCAGTTCTTTGCTTAATTTTCAATCACCTCTTTATACTTTCTGTAATAGCTGAACTTATTCATATCCTGCCTCCAAAAGTGTCCAAGAGACCCCTTTACTCACACCTTTTCTAACACTTATTTTTAAGCCTCTGGAAAACACCTTTAATGACATGAAATGATGCCATTTGTGGCTTGAATTTTTACATCTTTAATTATTAGGTATTTTTGAAGCAATGGTCACCTGCCCATTTTCCATTGTGTATCTTCTTTTGATAATCTTTTATTCAAGTCCTTTCTCTGTATTTAATCAGATTGTTTTATTGCTATCGAGTTGAAGTCCATATACAGTTTGGATATTAACCCTTAATTAAATATATATTATTATAATACATATATTGATCTAGTTTTCCTTTTGTTGTTGAGATAAATGCCATGACCAAAAGCAACCTGGTGTATTTCAACAAAAACCTAGAGGAAAAATTCACCATTGAGGGAAGTGGAGTCAGGAACTCCAGCAGAAAACATGGAGGATGATGCCTGCTGGCTCATTCTGCGGCTCATGATCAACTAACTCTCTTATATAGCCCAGGTCCACCTCCATTGGGATGGAGCCACCCTATGGTTGGCTTGGCTTTTGCCTATTGCTTGTCAATCGGGATAATCTCTCAAAAACATGGTGTCCTAGTTTGCTTTCTATTGCTGTGGTAAAATATTAACCAACAACAGCTTGGACAGGAAAGGGTTTATTTCACCATATACTTTCAAGGCAACAACAGTCAGTCACCAAAAGAAACCAAGGCAGAAACTCAAGCAGGGCCGGCACCTGCAGACAGACTCTGAAACAGACCATTGAGGAACCCGTCTTACTGGCTTGCTTTCATGGCTTATTTCAACCTGCTTTGTTATAAAACCCAGGGTGACCTGCCTAGAGGTGGCACCTCCCATAGTGGGCTGGGTAATCCCAAATCAACCATTAATTAAGAAAAATTCAGATGTGCCTAGCAACCAATCTAATGGGAGCATTTTCTCAGTTGAGATTCCTCTTTCTAGATGACTAGCTTGTGTGAAATTGACAGAAAATTAACAGGGACACGAAATAACAGACCAATTCTACCAAACAGCTATTCCAGCAAGACTCCTTCTTCCCAAGGACCCCTTGTCTAAGTTGTGTCAAGCTGACAATAAAAACTAGCCAGGACTGGCTTGCAGATATTTCATTCTGTTCCATTTGCCATCTTTTCACTTTTGTTTTTGGCTATGCCGAAAAATTTTAGTTTGTATACTTGGTCTTATTGACTGTTTTCTCTGTTATGTCAAAAAATTGTTGTCATGACAAATGGCATGGCAGCACTCTTTAAAATGACTAAGATAAAAATCTGAATGTTCATCAACAGATACCTGGGTCAAGAAAATGTGTCACACTTACCATAGAATACTACAAAAGATCTGTGTGAATGCATTTGTAGCACTTTGTGTTAGATGAAATCAGCTAGGCACACAGAAACAATGCCTAGCCTCACATATATGTGGGGGCTCAGAAAGTCAAGATTATAGAAGCAGAATATAAAAAATGATGGTCGCCCTTAGGTGGAGGTTGTAGCAAGGACTTTACCAGAGGTAGTTCTATTTAGAATGCATGGGTAAGTTCAGGCAATCTACCACACGGGTAAATCTAGTTAATAAAGGATTATCTACTTGAAGAGAGCTAAGAGAGTAGATTTTAAATGCTCTCACAACAAAAAGTAAATGCAAGAGGTAGTGAATAGCTTAAGTTAACAATTTCACAATGTAAATGTATAGCAAAACAAAACATTATATACCAAACACACACACATGCATAAACACACACACACACCCACCTTAACTCAAAGAAGTGATTTAGTTACTTCTTGGGATTAAAAAGTATATTTTCTAAGTCCTTGGTTCTTTCTGTATTAACTCTTTCAAGTCTTTTTTCATTTTTTATTAAATTTAAAAGAAAAATTTACATTTACTAACCTTGTCCCAGGCCCTCCCGTTCCCCCACTACCCCACCACCCTCCCCCTGCTTTAGCTTGATTTCATATGAGCCTTTTAGTTCCTTTCTTGCTATTAGTGCTGTGGGTTTTAGAAGGAAGAAATAAGCACAATGGTTCATGACTAAAGAAGGAGCAAAACCACATAAGTGCTGCCATTGGCATCAGAGCAGAACTATTTCCACGTTGTCCAAAAGCTTCTACCAGGAAACAGAGTGATGGTGATGTGAGCAAATAGCAAGGTCTGTATTCTGTCAATTATATTTTAAATAAATGCTGATTGGCCAGTAGCCAGGCAGGAAGTATAGGCAGGACAACTAGGCAGGAAGTAGAGGCAGGGAGACAAGAACAGGAGAATTCTTGGAAGAGGAAAGCTTGGTGCACAGTCCTGACATAGCCACAGAAGAAGCAAGATGTGACTTCCTTGCTGAATAAGGTACTAAGCCATGTGGCTAACATAGACAAGATTAATGGTCTAATATAAGAGTTAATAAGAAGCCTGAGATAATGGGCCAATCAGTTTATAGTTAATGTAGACCTCTGTGTGATTTCTTTGGGACTTAACGACTGCGGGAACAGGACAGAAACCCTGACAACACAAGGCCAGTCCAGAATTTGCCCCAGGATTCTACTTGAACAGTGGAAGAGGCACTTCTAACAAATCTTCTAGTCTTCCAATAATATTTACACGCTGATCAATAACTATTAGTAATTTGTTGTGAATTAAAACTACTAAGCAAGTTCTGAAGTTGAAGTCATTTCAATTTCAACAATTTAATGAGAAAAAGAGAAAGCTGCAATAAATGAAATCATTAATATTATGGTTAACAGACAATTTGATACTTAAAATAATATTTGTTTATATTTAAAAACTGTTTGTTTGTATCATCTCTCAGTGGACCAGGACTTCCATAAGGACTTTGGAAGTTCTTAATTTGGCACCATTCTTAGATCAGGCATTAGGGACCAGCACTTTGGGCCCTATGCTTTAGCAACCCTCCATCATACCATGAACCAAAGGTTGGTTTATCTATGGAACCAAAGAACCTAGTCAAAGTGTACACTGTCCTTCCATTCTAGGTAATGTTATAGAATCCAGAGCAAGATATATTAGGTTTCTAAAGACATAGGTCTGCTTCTCATGTCTGAGAGTATCCATCCCCTTCTTCCTGTCCACTGAAGCTGTTCTGCATGTTCAGTAATGTGTCTAAGTGGATGGTCAAGAACACTTCTACATTTATGTGGTATACAGATTGATGAGATTAAAAGAATATACTAGAACATCCATATGTGCTCACCTGAACTTCCTAGTGCACAATAAAAGTTGGGATATGAGGAGAAGTAGAAGAATCTAGGGTTTCAAGCTGCACTCTGGGGATTGGGATCTAAAGAATTGCTTCTTCCCCACTCTGCCAAATTTTGGCCTAGAACAAAACAGAATCTGGGAATAAATTCAAATTTTGTCTTCTTGGTTATAGTGAAGATAGTTTTCACGTTTGAGGCTGGAGCTTACTCAATAGTCAGATTTTATAAGCAATGCCAAGCTAGTAAATGTTTAACTAGTGTCTCTTGGAAAGCAAATAAACACAAAAGCAAATGTCCACTCCATTGTGTTTGATTGTGGTCAAAGGTCACAATGAGGTTAGGCTGACCTATTTCAGTCTACTAACACAATGTTACTGAGAATTTGGCAAACTAGGCATTCAATCAGCTTTCTCAAGCACATGAGAATTGACTCTGGAACATTAATATTTGTAACTGTAAACTTTGGTCCATTTGGCATAATGATCTTAATTAGTACTCCTACCCAGGCTTGTGTCTGCCCTAGCATATAGAAAAGTACCAGCACAAGCACACTCTTAAATACCTCTTGGATAAAAGGCTCTATATGCACACCATCAATCGACAAATTAGTCTGTACTTCACACCATGTGCGACTAAAGGAGACACTTCATCTGAAAGCATCTAACACAATTCTTGGCACTTTATTTACAACCTATAAATGTTGCTGAAAGAATGAATCATAGGAATTTAGTACATTTTAATTTTTTTACTACCATCTTTGGGAAAAATTCAAGTTTTTCAGTTTAGACTATTTTTAGATGTCTGCAGTTTTCTGCCTTTGCCTTTAAACGAGGGCTTTTTCTTAGAGAACCCTAGTGGTAGACATCTCATTTTCATGAAGTCCCCAGGGGAGCAGCACTCTTACCATGTTGCTCATTTTAGAAGGCTTGGTAACATTCCATTTGGCTACATGTCTGTTATCTGAGCCCAGGGAAGGAAAGTTTGTTTTTATGCTCTAGTTTGTTCTCAGCTGTATTTTGTATCCTGGGACAGTAACAGAAAAAGGGCTCTAAATTAAAACTTGAGATTTAGCTATTCCATATGTCATTCTCAGTGAGGCATGTTTTGAGTTTTGAATCTGAGCAAGTACAGAACAAGAAAGTGCAAAAGATTCAACAGTGCTCTCAACTGTTTGTCTAATTACATGAAAGTTCTCTGGTGAGGAGCAATTTCTATATGTAATGTTTGCGTCTCATGAACGTATCCAAATGGTTGGTGATCTATACACTTTATATAAGCATTGCTATTTTCTCAGTAGTTTAAAGTGTCAGGCATGTAACTCTCAAGAAGATGTTTTCCCTTCTAGACCATATGTTTTACTGCTCCTTTTACATCCTGTGTGAATAGCTTCTTCATCCTTGGTATTTTAGTTGATGCATGGGGAAGAATGGTTTTTAAACATGTCAAAGATCTTGCCTTTGAGTCTTACATTGCTAGTGAAAGCTGGTCATTTTTCCAAAAGAGCTTCAAAAAAGGAAAACCTATGATGAGAAAATAAATGTATTGAAAACTCATTTGGATAGGTGGTTGAATGGAAAGGCAGATTTGTAAATATGAACATCATTTTGAAGAGAAGTCAGGGGAAATCTTCAGTAAGTTCATAAGTATAATTTGTGACTTGGAAAAAATTAAGACATATTCCGTTCAATGATCTGATCTTATAAATGATGAACACAAGATACTTGCAAGCTAGCATAAAACCAGACATCATCAGGGGACAATGTAGACATCTATAATTTTAATTTAGTTGGAATAGGTTGGGGGTTTGGTGATATAATATTGAAGCAGCTGCTCAGATGCTTCCCACATTGCTCACATAAACCTAATTCCCATCATGGGACGCCTTGGGAAACTGCAGGATAACTAAGACCTGATGAGCTCCGTACTACTCATTACAGAGCTAAGAGAGTAAGCATGGGCAATAATACACGAAATTTGTAGACTCACTCAACACTTGCAAATGACCCATCACAGATCCATCCTTAGTTAAACATGTTTTGCTTCAAGGAGATTTTGACTCTTCCTTCTACTTTTAGAAGGTTTAAAAATGGAAGACTTTTAAATGGTCATTATATCTAAAACCCTTAATAATCATCAATGGATTTAAAATGTGTTAATTCATAGATACCAATAGTAAACATGGAATACTTTAACATGGAGGGTTTTTTCCCACCTGCCAGTTTCAAATAAACACTCAGATGCTTAATATTATTTATAATTGTTTGGTCAATGGCTCAGGCATATTACTGACTAGCTCTCACAATTACACTAACCCATTTTTTATTAATCTATTTACTGCCGTGTGGCTGTGGCTTACCTGCATTGTTCTGGCATCTTACTCCTTAAGCAGTTACATGGCATCTCCCTGACTCTGCCTTTTTTTCCCTACATATCTGTTTAAATTTCCTGTCTAGCTATATTCTTCTCTGCCATAAGCCAAAATAGTTTTATTCATCAACCAATAAAAGCAACACATATTCACAGCATACAGCAGAACATCATCCCACATCAGAATACAGTGAGGTATGGTAAGATTTACCTAGAGATGTTTTGATAATTTGAAACCTACAGCTGGTCAAAGCACAGCCATAAAACACTTGTAATACAACTCCTACATCCAAGGCTCAGAGAACATTGTGGAAGAGGTGGTGGGACGATTGAAAAAGGACATCTGCTGTGAGACAATCTATTCTAAAAAGAGAGAGAGAGAGAGAGAGAGAGAGAGAGAGAGAGAGAGAGAGAGAGAGAGAGAGAGAGAAAGTCATAAAGTACAGAGTGCTAGGGAGGAGATGGTGAATTTAGGAGAAGGTGAGTGGTTGAATATAGTTAATACATCTTGTATTAGTTTTTTTTCAAAAATTTGGGCTGGAGAGATGGCTCAGAGGTTAAGAGCACTGACTACTCTTCCAGAGGTCCTGAGTTCAATTCCCAGCAACCACATGGTGGCTCACAGCCATCTGTAATGAGATCTGGTGCCCTCTTCTGGCCTGCAAGCATACAGACAGACAGAACACTGCATACTTAATAAATAAATAAATCTTTAAAAAATTAATAAAAATATTAGACTATTTTAAAAGATGTATTGATAACTTGATTAGATAAATTGATTCTAGAAAACACATCTGAAATTAGTCTAAACAACTGATTAGTCAAAAAGGTTTCTTCCCATCCTAGAAACCACATTGTTAGCAGGTTGAATTAGTAAGAACCTTGTTGTCATGGAATATTAATATATTTAAGGAAAGGTCCAGTTGGGATATAAAAGCACATTGACAAAAAAGGAGTTAAGTGGAATATGACAGCATTTCTTCTGCTACTACAGATGGAGGCATTATTCTTCACAGCACATGTCCAATAGCAGTTCTCTTTGACTGAACCATTATTGAATCAAAATATGACACCCAACAATTTTTTCTTATAGAAAAGAGTGAACTCACCAGCTTAAAAATGAATATTTGATATTTGTGCATTAGAATTCTCATCACAATTGAATAAATTGCTCTCTATTTTATATACTTCAAATTAGATATTTAAGGCAGACCCAGTAAATGTCATCAACTCTAGGAGACTGACATTTTCGGTTCCTCACATAGACAGTAATTGATTGTGGTCAATTCATCCAGGAAAAGTTACTGAACAAGCCCTTCCATTCATCAGCTTGAGGAGTTGCTCTTGGGAAACTTCGACCTCTCTCACCCCTGCAAAAGATTTTTTTTCTTTCCCTTTCCATTGGTGAAGTTACTTTCAAAAATCATAATGGCAACTGCTAATTAAATTCACTTCTTAATGAGCTCTTAAATATATAGAAAGCTCAAACCTGAATAATTAAATCAATAAATGGATAAGTAAACTAATCAGTTTCCAGAAAAAAATACAAATATACAATAGACATATGAAAAACCTTCAATAACTATTGGTATCAGAAAAGTGAAAATTAAAACTGCATTGAGAGTCCATCTCATCCTGGTTTCAATAGCTATTATCAAGAAAACAAGTGCTGCTGAGTGTATAGGAAAGAATGGTTATATTCTGTTGTTGGGAATGTAAACTAGTGTGGTCACTATGGAAATATGGATGCTCAAACAACAGCAACAAAATAAACATTCCAACCAATCCAAAAGTAGGCCTACTACTGCATGATCCAGTTATATCACTTTTGGGTATATGTATCTGAAGGAATCTACCAGGAACTGACGTCAGTACACTACAGAGATGCTTGTGTACTACTATAGACTGCAATAGTAGTCACAAGAGTCAAGCTATGGGCACTAGCATAGGTGCCCAGCAACAAATAAATATATAAAGAAAATCAGTTGTGTGCATGTGCACATGTATGCATGCGTGCATGCACACACAACATACATACACACACATACACTGTAAAGTTTATTCATCTTTAAGGAAGAATGAAATTATGTTATTTACAGAAAAGTGAAGAAGACTGGAAATTATGTATTAAGAGAAATGATCCATAACTCAAATAGTGCATTCCTCCCACATATGTGGAGTCTAGATTATGTATATATGATCCTATATACATATAAAAGTAGATAAGGACTGTAATGAAAGTAAGAGCTACAAGGGAGGGAGAAGGAGAGAACCAAAGAGGAATCCAAGGAAAAAGACAAACAGTAGCTGATATTTAGAGAACCTAGGTTTAAATTTGACATGCGACAAGGAAGATTATTTGGTAGGAGGAGGGTGACCAGTGGAAAGAAGTAAATGGGCCAAGGGGGTGGTTATGGGTGAATATGAGCAAAGAATAGTGACACATGTATGAAAAATAATATCAAATAAGTTCTAACTTTTTTGTGCTCACTAAAAGAAAGAAAAAAACATACTAAAATGATTGGTCTCTCCTTAAGACGTTTTCAAATGCAAATATCTTTCAGAGAAGCAGGACTTTCTCTGTTAGTTGACGATTTATTTATTTTAATTAGTGTTTTTGTTGTTGTTTAATATTCATAAAACTCAGAGGTAAATACTATTATTTAATTTGAGGAAACAAAAATTTAGAGACATTGAATAATTTGCTCAAATTCTCAAAGTAGTTACAGATGTGGCTAGGATTCAAATGGAGTTTTGACTTCAAAACTTGAGCCCTTTTCCCCATTATGTAACAACGAAGAGAACAAGCATACTTACTGTACTCGTGCACACACATAAGTAATGAGCAGGTATAGGAGCACACTATAAGCCCTCAAGACACTCTTTATGGAAGGCCTGTGCCACTGAGGATCACAGACAATATACAGTAGATCTGTGGGAGAATGCTTGCCTGGAGTGAGTAAAGAATGGTGTTCCGTCACTAACAATGAGAGAAAGTAAGCCTAAATGGAAGCTGTACAACCCATGTGGCGCTAGAATGGAACAAGCTGGTTTTCAAATAGGTTTAAATGGAGAAAATGCTGAGGCTAAATGAATGAGGAGAAGGACTCCATCTTTGGAAGCTGGGAAACAGTACAGGCAGAGAGAACAGCAGTGGCGAAATTGTTTTTTCTCTTAATAAATTACTTAAGGGGGTTAGGCTGGCCTATTAATGTCTCTGACAAATTGATAGGCAGAAACATCTGAGATCGAGAACCTCATGAAATGCTAATGGAAACCTGGAATGCTATTGTTTTGGGGAACATTGACATTACTTGGCTATCTTTATGAACAGAGATACACTTGGTGGGAATTTTCCTATTTCTTTTCTTTTTAATTAGTAAGAGGTACCATCAGTATCTGCCTTATTAAAATGATGTTGACATATTTTTCATTTTTCACTTATAATACTTGATATTACTAAGCTAAATAACATTAGTGCTAAGTTCTACACACATACACACAAATAAGAAATAACATATCAATTTACTGTTCTTGGTGGAACTGGAAGTTAAAGAAAGTAAGAGGGAGGTATGGTTGCACAAAGTGAGATCGTGAACATCTTTGTTTTATACTTAAATGCTTTTTATATGTTCCATTTTCTTCTATTATAAATTAATACACATTCATAAAAATTTAAACAACACAGACACACATAAAGTGAACAAAGTTCTCCTCATCCTGTCTGTCTACTGGTTTCTCTGAGAAAATTATAGGAACAGTTTAGTAGTATATGGCAAAGTTTAATGCCATTGGTTCAGAAATTTTAAGTTTATAGAAGTAATTTCTCATATACATAATAGCATATGAAAAGTATGCTTATTGTGTTACCCTTTAAGTTTCAAAAGTGAAAAGGTAAATTACCCAATACTTATAATTAGGACAGAATGACTAAAGTATTTTTTTTCTGCCTGTGCACTCATTACATGTGAAGTAGTTGATTAGAATCCAGTTGGTCTTGGCTGGGAATGGCCAGAGTTTGTGAACTGGGTTTACATTAACTCCACATAACTTCCATCTTCCTTCTACTAGAGACTGTTGGAAGATGTATGCTTCTCCCATAGTTAAAAGCAGGGCTGTAAGAGGGCTATTCAACCCAGCAAATACTTTTAAAGCCTTAATTACATCAGGCCTGACATATTTTGTGTCAAAACAAGTCATACTGCCAGGCCCAACATGAATAGGCCAAAAGTTTACTCTTCCTTATCAAGAAATTTAAGGTTGGAGGAAGTGATTTGTCTACAGCCTAATGGCATTTAACCACCGATATTTCATCATCTTAGAAACAATGACATGTCTGTAAATTCAGGCACAAAGTTCAAGTCTTGGTAATTTAATGTTTCAAAGTCATAGCCTGAGTTTATGGCTCATATCCTATTCTATATCTAACCAGATTTGACGCAGGGCTTTGGAACATAGAAAAAGACATGCTCTTTCTTCTTTTTCTAACTTTCCTTGGTTTTTCTTTTATGAAAGTAGATACATTATGGTAGTCGTCTCTAACTTAGCAGGTCACAGCAATTCTGCCAATTCTCCACCCATCTCTTGGCACCCATTCTCCTGCTTCTGCAGGAGGACTAAGACTGACTGCCAAGGTCATACTATGACGAACATGCACAGGCGATTTCTGTTGCGTGATATTGCAGGGCTCTGTAAGATTTCTTCTTGTAGATTCTATAATACAAAATTATTCCTACCTTAATGTTCTTGAATCCTTTCATCTTATAATCCTGGTGTCCATCCCATAGTCTCTTGGTGTTCTTTCTCGTTCTTAGTTATGTCTGTAAACATAGGGCTTCTTGGGTGTAGCCTGAACAAGGAATTTCTAGTTTAACTACCCTTCATTTTACCTGGAAAAAAGAACACATTTGTCTAGATTTATCATTGCTGCCTCTTCCCCCAACTCCTTCTTCCTGCTTCAGTGGTCATAGCAGGGAGATGTGCACCTATGCCTCTTAAGGACAGGCTAAACTACAGAGTGAAGTGGAGGTGCCTTGCTAGTACAGACAGCTCTTCAAGTGCTCACTGGGAGTTTTTGTTCACTGAGTTTGACTCAGAGTTAAGAACATCTTTCTCCATCTCACAGGAAGCAGGGGTTAAGAAAAGGACACAGAAGTCCCCCACACTGCTGAATTCCACTCCAAGGCTCTTAAGGTCCTCTTAACTTTCTGTTTATATAGACCAGAGACTATGGAGATGGAGTAAAAAGGCTAGAGACATAATTCAAGTTAGAAAAGACAATTATATTAAGTA
This sequence comes from Dicrostonyx torquatus, assembly GCA_028555095.1. Lineage (NCBI taxonomy): Eukaryota > Metazoa > Chordata > Mammalia > Rodentia > Cricetidae > Dicrostonyx > Dicrostonyx torquatus. The sequence goes on along the minus strand of JAQHUG010000431.1, from coordinate 1,235,863 downwards.
AACTTCAGTTAGATTCTGGCCCACAGTTCCTCTGCCTTTACAACAACAGCAACAGCAACAAAACCACATCAACACTAGATAACAAGAGTGAACTTGAAGTAGATAGGGGAACTTTCCCTATCATGTGGTATGTAGTCAATGGAGTTTCCAGTCACACTACAAAAATTTATTTTTTCTGTAGGCTGTAACATGAATGGCCCACCATGGTTAAAAATGAACACCTTTAAATTATTTTAAACAAGTGGGAACCTAGGAATAAGCTTCTGTCTACAGTGACTAAACCAAGAAAACCTTAATCTTTTGTATTATTAGTTCAACTGTCTGCTACTTGTGCTGTGGTGAGCCAAAATTGGGTTAGATATTAGGATTATAGGCTTCCTAGAAGAAATGTTCTTGCCAAACTCAGTACATCTCCATTCTGATTGACATTGTGGATGACAGTACTGACTCTGAGCTATATTCCTCCTGCTCATCATAGTAGAGAAGAAAAGTGTTTAAGTGAAGAAAAGAGGAATTCATGTTTTGTTACTTCCTGGGTACATGCCCTTAGGCATTTTAAATGTTTCAAATTCTATATTTTCAGAGAATTGAGAATCCCAATAAATAACTTATATTATCAATGTGAATAAATAATATAACTGGTTTCCTATAACACTTCAAGCAGATACATAGTAGGTATTCAGTAGCTATTTGTCTTAGTTACTGTTATAACTATTCCATTGCTGTGAAGAGATGTCATGCAAGACTGATCTTATAAATAAAGAATTTAATTACAGGCTTGCTTATAGTTTCAGAGGGTTAGTTCATTATCACCCTGATAGGGAGCATGGTGGAAAGCAAACAGGCATGGTGAAGTATTGAGAAGTAGCTAAGAGCTACATCTTGACCTGCAAACAGAAAAAGAGAGAGAAAGAGGAGAGACAGAGAGACAGAGAGAGATGGGTCTGAACCCTTGAAGCCCATCCCACTGACACTCTTCCTCCAAAAATGTCCCACCTGTGTAAGCTTATAGGGGCCATTCTAGTATAAACATGCTTGGCTATGGATTATTTACTGAAGTGTAGCTGGAAGTCTTTTCTCTGTCCTGTCTGGCCCCTGTGGACTGGTTTGACTTCTGCCTACCTGTCCCTGAAATAATCATTCGGAAGCTTAATATTAATTATAATTGTTTGGCTGATGGCTCAGGCTTCTTTGGTGTAGGAGTTCCTTCTGTATCTATGTTGCTTTCATTGGTTAAATAAAGAAACTGCCTTGGCATTTTGATAGGACAGAAAATTAGGTAGGTGGAGTAGACAGAACAGAATGCTGGGAGAAAGAAGGACAGTGTAGCAGATGCCATGAAACTCCGGCCTGAGAATGACACTGGTTAGAATCTTTCCCAGTAAGCCACAACCTCATGGTGAACACATTATGAGAAATGGGTTAAATGAAGATGTGAGAGTTAGCCAAGAAGAGGCTAGATATAATGGGCCAGACAGTATTTTAATTAATACAATTTCTGTGTGGTTATTCTGGGGGTTAAGCTAGCCGGGCAGCACAGAACAAGGGGCCAGCACTCCTTACAACACTTCTTAATGGCTAGCTCTACATATAAATTAACCCATTTCTAATAATCTGTGTATACCACATGCCCCATACCATGGTTTACCGGTAACATTCTGGCATCTTACTCCTTTGGTGGCTGCTGGTGTCTTGCCTACTCGGCCTTCTTTCTCCTGTCTCTCTGCTTGGATTTCCTGCCTAGCTATATTCTGCCTTGCCGTAGGCCAAAGGGGATTCTTTACTAACTAGTGGTAATAAAACATATCCACAGCATACAGAGGGGCATCCCACATCACTACAATTCTCTAATAACCTAGCCACACTCTGTGCTGAAATGCCTTTGTTTGAATGGCTTTTGCTTTTTGTAAGTCTGAGTTTTAGAGAGTATGGTAAGGGGGTTGATCATTTATCAATGTTTTCAATTATCATAGCCATCTAATCAAAATAGAAAATAAATAAAAGAAAGTGTTCTATTTTGGGAAGCAAGGTCCAGAAAAGATTTGGGACAACATTCAAAATATACTGATTTTTACTGCATTGTTGTTTCCTTTTCCTCATCTTAATGAATACACATCCTACATCAGCACATCCCTCTTTTCTGTGATTTCCAGTTGAAGAATAGTTAACTCTGTGTGGATGGTGCAGATGTTTAGGGGGTATCCATGGATGTTAGCACAATCAGGAGGAACTTCATATCCATATGCTTGGGATATCATGATCTGAAGGTAAAATATCCCAACAGGGTCCTGTGTTGGAACTTTTGGTCTCCAGTAGGTAGTGTTCTTCTGGAAGATTTTGATACACCTTTGAGATAATGATTGGTTGTAGGAGGTCCCTGCAGGCTTTAGAGTTGGCAAGGAAAATGACCCAGGTGAGGCAAGAAAGAAACTTGGTTCAGCTGATTTAGGTTACTGGGCCAAGACTTCAATATATATATGCCATATTTAAGCATGCCACAATTATGAAAAAAAAGTGTTTCAGATAACAAGTAACTCAACCCTGTGAGTACAACGAAGCTTAAGACATATTTACATTGAAGTTCTTTATGGCTTCGTCCATAAGATAGGTTTTTGATGATTTAGAAACAACAATCAAGATAAGTGTCTAGAGAGAATGACTGAGAGAAACAATTTTTTTTCCATGTGGAAGTCAGAATTTGGCCTGGCCATAAAATAACATAGAAGTCACTTAGAATTGTTGTGAAGTACAAATGACATCTTTCACAAGGATGAGTTTTATGGCCTAGAAGTCGTGTTCAGTGTTTTAGGGGAAAAGGGTCTGGGACAAGTAAAACAACTTCTGGAAGATACAGTTGGAACATGACTCATCAAATGGCAAAGGGTCACCAGGTTGTAAACTGTATCCATCCCCAGTATTCCAGGAGGATGACAGGTTGATCACCTCCATCCTTTGAGGGATGTCTGAGAGTTTACTTTCCTGGCTTCTCCAGTGCTTACGTTATCTTGATCACTTGCTACCTACGAACTCTGCACATCAAGGAAGCTGATGAAAAGGAAGCAATGAATTCGAAGGAGAGGAGGGAAGAGCATATGGGAGGGTTTGGAGAGAGGAAAGGGGAGGCAAAACTGTTGTGATTAAAATACAGTCTCAAAAACAAACAAACAAAACATGTAGCGCTGGTTTTTTAAATCCAATTTTTTCATTAGCAGATATTGTGGGATGATGAAGCCATCTGTGAATTTCATTGTATATAGTCTTTTGACATTTTTAAATAGCAAAAATGTACTATATAAGAAAAATACTATAGCCTTATAATATATTTCATGGAAATATGTTTTTGTATATGTCACACAGTCAAATTATTTTCTCCTGAAACAAGTATCATGTTATATTAAGTTATTGAGAAGTTAAAAAAATAAAGGAGTCCCTTTCTGCCATTAGGTTAGGAAAAAGTTACTTGTAGTTTTCTCTAGAATCTTTCCTTCTCACATTAGGCCTCAAATTTGTATTAAATTGATTTAATTTTAGAAGATCTGGAAATCCAGTTTTACATTTCCCCGTGTAGATTATTAATTCCCATGTTTTTTCCAGCACATCCTATAATTTTTGGCTTGTAAGTCTGGCACTCTACCTAGACAAAGGTTCTACCTGGTGCCGCACAGACTGCATCACTGCTTGTCTGAGACACCCGTGCCATCATCACCACTGCAGTACTTTTTTCTCCACAATTCATATGTTAAGACTTGGTTATGGCTTGAATGGTCTTGGAAAGTAGGGCTGTTCAGCATAGCTAGTACCCTCGTAAAACAAAGACGAGGGATATCCTTTCTGCATTTTACCACGTGAAGTGGCAGGAAACTGCCATCTGTAAATCAGGAAATAGCCCCTACCAGGCACTGCCCTGGGCTGAAGTGATTAGTTTGTACCATTATATGAACTAATGTTTATACAATGATGAAACTATCTAACAGCACATTCTCAGGATGGCGTCCCCATCTGAAGGAGCACGTGATCCGAGTTTGAGTGTTCTCCAAAGGTGGAGTGTGGCCAGCGTTGTTAATATCAAGGCTGCTGAGATGGCCTTATCTTCATGATAGAGGTTGGTTCAGTAGATGTTTGAGGCCTCACTGATTAAATCCAGACTTAGTTACTGTGGTTAGCAGTGGCTCCTGGTTTCAATGGCGAATCTCCCTACAGATACAGCTACTGTTTGACAATGCCTGTAATCTTGTTTTGTTAACTCTTTAGCTACTAGCTATTGTTTAAAATCAGAGTCTGTTCTTACTTATTAAAGGATCACCTGATTCAATAGCTTCTTTAATAGGAAGAGTTGATCAGAAGCACAAATTGTAGTGTCTCAGTGTTGTTCAACAGACTTCAATAACAGCCAGATACAATTGACATTAATTTAGGATTTAGTACAACCCTAAGACAAAGTAAGCAAACAGATTTTCCCCTTTGTCCCTGAAAGAAAAGATCCCAATTCACAACATTGGCTGCAATTGCTATTTAGTAAGCACTCCTCCATTTTACGCTGTAAATCAATGCAGCTGCTGATTGGCTGGCTGTGGTTGATGCAGTGGCTTGAGCCGACACTGCAGTCAACTTCAGCCCCTCTTGATGACTACAAACCTACAAACACAGGCAATTGGTTTTAAGTATTTCACTTGCAGTAACCTCTGGACATCTAGGCAATATAGTGTGACATGTTATTTTTCTAAGATGTATTTAAATAAGAAGTTACTGAAATCTTATTTGTCAAGAATCTAGAATTTTATCTTGGGACTGAAATTCTTTGAATGTTGATAAGATGGTGTAACTTTATGTAAGTAGAAGAAAGGTCCGTTTAATTCATTTGAATTAAGCTCAACCCAGTTATAGATGTTAAATATTTAATGCCTCATTGCTCAGTTATGCAAACTTTAAGGATCATTTTTATGTGTAAAGTTTACTTGGGGAGAGATGATGAAATTCCTTTTCTTGCAGCTTGCATTTTATTTAGACAGAAAAATCTTTCTGGTAATGGACAGTAAAAACTCTCTTGATTGTGTTAAACAATTTGCATTAATGACATTATTTCAGGGGCTAACTGGATTAAAAGGTAGTAGTGAAGTACTACATTTTATCTTTGTGGTGGTCTGTACTGAGGCTGTCCTCTATAGGCTTATAAATTTGAATACAAGGTCTCTGGTTGGTGCTTCTATTTGGGAAGGTCATGGGAAAGTAAAGCCTTGCTGGAGGATGTACATCAGTGTAGGTGAGTAGTGAGAACTTTTTAAAAATAATCTTTCTTATTAAAAATCTCTTACAAACACCATGCACCATACTTAAACAGACCCAAAGTCAATACAGCTTGCATACAGTTAGAACTGGTGTGTGTTCATAGCTTCCTGCCACGGCTAGCTCTTGCTCTGCTTCACCTGCACTTGCAGAAACCATCTCTCAGCTCTGCCTCAGTTGTCTGCTGCTGCGCCCACCTTGTCATATACTCCTCTATGGGACAGTTAAGTCAAAGAAAATGTCGTCTCTAAGTTACACTGGTAATGCCATTGTATCTCAGTAACAGAAAAGTAATGATTATAGTCTTCATTGTCAACTGGCCTGGACTTGGAATCACCTAGAAGGCGCATCTCTAGCATGTCTGTGATGCAATTTCCAGAGAGGTTAATCAAACTCTTACCTTGAATTTGGAAGGCATATCCAATGGGCTGAGATCCTGATCTAAGTAAAAATTGGGAAGCTGAACAGCAGCATACCCTGCTCTCTGCATTCAGATTTCCCCCAATATTCTGCCATATCTTTCTTATAATAATAGCCCAAATCTGTCAAATCATTGGCCAAAACCAATCTTTCTTACCTTACAAAACTTTTAGTATTTTGTCACAGAAATTATGACAGTATCTAACCCAGGATGCTAAGGTTCAAATGAAACAAAGCTATTTACCTAGCTATCATAGTTTATATATAAACATTATATACATAATACATATGTATACATAATTTAAAAATGGGTCAATTTAATTATAAATGATCACTCCATGTTAGAGAAATCAGAGATAAAATTTCAAGAAAGATGGAATGTTCTCTAGGTCAGTAAGATGAGGATAAAAGTAAATTGAATGATATTATCTTACTAAAAGAAAAAAAGTATATTCAAAAGGGACACTGGTCAGTAGAAGAAGACAGACACAAGCCAGGGGAGGAAGTGCACTGATAGATATGTCAGCACACATTTCCCCAAGACAGACACAGAGATGGGCATGAATGTTAATGAGAATACCAGTCTGCAGATTAAAGAGCATAGATACGAGTCTGCCTGCCGTGAGTCTGCCAACTGGGGTACCCTCTGGTTTCTGCATCACTTTTACTTAAGGAAAAATGAACAACCAAGAGAAATAACTTAATAGCTTCATTCTCTTCTGGTGAACATAAGACACTGTTACTAACATGAATTCCATGTCAAGTATGATCACTTCAGTACAACGGTTATTGTCTCGTTTCTGGGGCTGCTATGCTGAGGGTCAGAACCTGGATTTTACTGGGGTAACCAAAGAAAATTGCAAAGGGAGATGCCTCTGAGAGTTACCTGGATGATTTCCTCTAGCAATGAAGCCCATTCACTCCCTGCTTTGTTTAGAATATCTTTAAGACGTAACTCGAGCAGAGTCTCAGAGAACAAATTGTTGACCAAAACTGCATGGCAGGGTTTTACAACATGGAGTGTCTTAATATTCCTTATACCTGTGTTATAGTTTATCTTTTTGCATATATCTGTTTATTTGGACTCTCTTATGTGAGTATTTTCTGATAGAAGCAAGGGTTTCAGAATCCATTCAATGAGATACGTACTAAAATTTGGGAATCTTGTCATTTATAGAAGTGGAGTGTATGGGCACTGCCCTTTTCATACAATTCTTTTTTTTTCTTTTATTTTCATACAATTCTAGGGTCTTATGTTTGGTTGTCACTTTTGATATTTTACTGAGCATTGTGCTACTCTCCATGGGACTGTAAAAGATGAGGCATTGTCCTGGCCATTTAAGAGCTGTCAGTGTTAGCAAACTGTGTTCTTATTTGGAAACAAAGTGCAAAGAGGGATCAAGTCTAGCATTTGGTATCACTATATGGGCGCAAGGACTGTGAGAGAGCAAACAGACACAGTATATGCCCTGGCAGCCTTGGAAATCCAGGATACACTGGCTGTTAATTTTCTGTTTGCTACCATGCCAAGGACTGGGAAATGTCAACCTGTTACATACATACTGTGCAAAGTACTGGGCTTGGGATTTTATATGCATTGTTGTAGGAGATCACTTCAGCCACACTATAGGGAGCTTTGTAAATCAGAGTGTTTCTTGGGAATTCTCAGTTTGATTACAGTTTAGTTTATAGGTAGCTCCTTCCCCAGATGAACCATATGCTCTATGCAGAATAGGGTTAGGCTTCACCCCTTGTGCTGTCCCACAGAGTAGGAAAGAAGGATGTTCTTAAATGTTTCTCAACTTAGTAGAAAGAACCTGCTCTTTCTTAAAATTAATTTATTCTTTGGTAGTCACACACACATATCACACATGCAAAAACACACATGCACACACAAATGCATATATACACACAAAACACAACCATATATCACACACAACACACATTGAAATTGGCATTGTCTCTACTAGACACTGTCCTCATCTCGTTCTCTGTTCTTCCTGACTGCTGCGGGAGAGTAAGCCCTCTTGCTTTCAGCCAATGGCTACTAAGATACCCGCCCAATGTGGGGCGTGGTTTTCATTT
>JAQHUG010000431.1:1181241-1192418 GCA_028555095.1 Dicrostonyx torquatus | reverse complement strand
CTCCAAACAGCTTTTTATACCAAAACATAAACTAAGTGGGAAATATATTAGCATTCTGTTTCCTAGGAACTAGATGAATGGCTTTTAGTGATGTCCACATCTACCTATCTGCTCTGTATGCTAGCTGGCAGTAGGCTTGAATCAGCATCTCTATCAGGCATCCTTCAAATTACAAAGAAAGGAGCAAAACAACATCCTGACCCTTTGTTATGGCAGAGATAGCCTGTCTGGAAGGTTTTGTGACCACCTCAGGTGGGGCTTATGACTGCCACACCATAAGAAATATGGGACTACAGTTGCCTCCACTCTACTTTAAATGGGTGCTGGGTGTCTGAACTTAGATCCTCATGTTTATGCAGCAAGTACTGTCCCACTTAGCTCTCTTCCCAGATCAGGTCTGAATTTTTTTCAGTTAAGAAAATTGTGCAAACACCATTTTCACTTCACAGGCTATTTATTATATATATTTAGAATAGGATGTGAGCTAGAAAGTCCTTTTGTTCAATCTTCTGCCTGCAGAAAGAGAAAAAAAATTTGGAGGTTATTATGCAACAGTCATATTAACTGTTTTTTTAAAAAATGACTACATTCCTAGATGGCTCTGAGTTCTGGGACAAGTTCCTTTGCCCTCTTTGTAAATTAGTAAAACACAGGGATTTCCTAAAAAAAATCCTAAGAAGATTATTTAAACAGATAAGGGAAACACTTGGAATCGTGTTTGTACCATAAGTTCTGACTATTTTCATTTTTCAAATAAATAAATTCAGAACGTTTCAGAAAATTTTTCATAAATCTTTCAACTGTATGACTAATGTGAGATAAAATCTAAAATCTTGAATGGCATCTATTGGGGCAGAGCTAAGAGTTTTAAATTTGAAAAGACAGTTATTGGCTTATGAGTATGAAGAGAAATGAGTGGTTGTTTGAGGCCAGTGTGTGGAAACTGATTTTCTCTTCTTCACCACGTTGGTTCTGGAGGGTGGACACAGACAACCAATCTTTTGTAGAAAAGTTTTACCTTATGAATCATCTCAATGGCCCAGAATGTTTTTGAACATTTATGAGGCTAAACATATTTCATGTATACATTTGTTATAAAACAGTGAGTTTTTTTCTTAATTGAAGATTTACATGCGTGTGGGTATATCAGTTAGAGATACCTTTCTGGTTAGGGGTTGAACCCCATGTTCATTTCCCCCTTTAAGTGATGGGCGGGACCCTTGAACCTATGTGGGTCTTGTGACTGTGCCAAAGTTTCCCACTTTCTGAATATTGTTTAGTTGTGGGTCTCTCTGTTAATTCACATCTAATGCAAGAAAAAGCTTTTTTAATGGGTATAGTAGTATGCCATCTTACTGCTATATTCCTTTAGCATAATAATAGAACTAAGTTATCCCTTAGGCCATGACTTATCTAGTCTCAGATTTTTGGCCACCACTCTAGCAAGGTCAGGGATGGCTTCCACCTCATGGAATGGGACTTATATCCAATAAATGTTATTGGTTCCTCTCACAACATTTGCACCACTACTGTGCCAGTATATGTTGCAGACACTGTTGTAAGTTGTAAGGTTTGTAGCTGAGAGATACTGGTGATCACCTTACTTCTTCAGTGTTGTGCAAAGTGCATGATAGTATCAGCAGGGTTGAAGCTTCATACCTATGCACAAAAAGCACTGGAAAGCTGTACAGTAAAAAGTAAATACTGTGTGTGGAGAAAGTTTGGAGGTATGAATGGCTTTGTATTCTTTGTTTTTGTTATATTTTTTATATCCTTAATTTGAGAACATATGATTTTTTTAATCAGAAAAAATAGAAACTACATTAACAGAAATAACAAAGGTTATGCATCTGTTGAATGTATAATTATGACAAATCTTTATTCACTGTGTTTTTGTTTGTAGATAATTGTGGTTGATGCTCTAGATCAATCTTTAATCCCCACATAGTTATACTACAAGTCTTTAAGGGTCATTTTCCCCATGTGTCTGTGCCATTTCTATTCTGGTTCCATCACACTGTGACAAACCAAGAATGTTTGGTAAGGAACATACCCTTAAACAGTCTGACTTTAGATATGGTATTCCCCAAAGATCAGCCTAATGATAAAACTACTAAAATAATTTATAAAGTCCATTTCTCTGTTTTGGTGGATTATTTTCACAAATATCTATATGCCATTTAGAACTAGAGCTTCTGATACTTATAATTGTTTTCTATATTATTTTAAAACATTTTGAAAGCTTATTTACCATTTCTACTTTCTACCCAAGTCAACGTCATATCAAAAAGACTTTAATACTTAGTTTCTGAAAATGTTCCAAGGAAGTTTGACCACATAATCATTTAGGGTGATTTTATATTGTTAATGAATTTTATAGATGTCTTCATGACTTATTAAAATAGTTTGTAATCTTAGTTTTAAAGCTTAGTTTTAAATCTTAAAGTATTGTGCCCATTTCCTTAGCGGGTTGTAACTACGAATTTAAAAGGCAATGTGCAGCACATGAACTATTGGACAGCTTCTTGGTTCCACCACACAAAATGCCCTATGGTTTTTGATGATCATGATTGTTTCTATCAGGTGGTTTGGCCATTACAAAAGATTTACACTTTTGTTTTTCATTGTGAGACCCCAAATATCTAGACACCTGCAAAATACTTCAAAATAGAAGCTGGAACTGCTCAAGTGGTCAGATCAAGAGAGCAACACTCAGTGGTATTAGACAATACATCTCACAGAAAAAAAATCATCAATGAATGATTCAATACACAGGAGATCTAGGCTTCTTCTGACATCCAGATAGCAACAGCAATTTGAACTGTTAAGGAAATCATTTGGAGTAGATGGCTATGGGATCATATTTGATCACATATCTACTTACATAATCATCAATCAAAGGCAACATCATGCTTGGTTATTAAGATCATACATTTTAACTTCGGGAAGAACCTAGGATTTCAGGGCCTCAGTTATAAAATTTTCGACAATGGCTGAAAGAATAGTAAAAACCTCAAGCACTATTTGAAGTGTTTGAAATGTATTATATTTTTCCATGAAGTGTATTATTTCCTGTTATGGCTTAGATCTAAAATAGTCACCACAGTGTCACTTGTTAAAGACTTCATCTGTAACATGTATGAGTCATCAGAGGTAGACTGCAAAAGTGACTGATCCTAAGGAGTTTGACCTTGTCCATAGATTAAACTTTTGATAGGTTTATATAACTTGAGGACTCAGAACATGAAGAAGATTTGGAGTGAAATCAAAACTTTAATGAGATCTAGGAAAGGATTGGGATGTTGATCACTTGGGCCTTGATTTTTATATACAGCCCCATTCCCTTTCTATGATTTTCTTTTGGGGTGGGCAGGGGAGAGTTGTAGCCATGAGGAAAGAAAGCTTGTTTAATCATTCCCCTCTGCCACTGTACTGTGCCCCACCAAGGGCCCAGTAAGAGAGTCTAAAGATCATGGACTGAGGGTTCTAAAAACGCAATCCTTTCACTTTTAACTGGGTGTTCTCAAGTATTCTGCCACAGTGGTGTAACATGACTAACTTAACTGTTAAATTGTATAAAATCCCTCACATAGTTTGCTGTTACAATGAAAAGGAATAATTTACTTCTTAGTGTCGGCCCTTACTAATAATATTGACTTTTCAAAAATGTTAGCTATTTTTTTTTACTGTGTCTAATAATAGCTAAAATAGCAATGTGATTGCTATCTGTTTTAAGTAACACTCCAAAAGATGTTTGTTTGATGAAGTCCCAAGGTTTTCTAATTTTCAAGAATTACCCACAGCCTAGATCAGTATCTGATACAGAAAAAGTAATCAACAAACACTGTCAATAAACAAACAAAAATCCTAAATTGTATGGATGTGTTTGTGAGTGGATTTCTCAGGGAACAGAGTATGTGATTTATTTCACATTCTCAAAACATTTCATTGTCTAAGAAATAAAATCCTATTGCTTTGAGTGACTATTATCACTGTGTGAGTAACTAAGTCTAATGTTTAGTGACAAAGTAGGGAGGAAAGGTCTCAGTGAGCCTTGGTCCCTGCCCTAAGAAGGTGACAAGTGATGTCATCTCCTATGCTTTCTTGAGGACTGTTACCACCATCTCCTCTTACCTGGAAATTCCCATTTGCTCTCTGGATCACCTCCACAAGACTCTGAGGATCACAGGCTACTTATCTAGCCATGAATTGAACATTTTGGTTTTGTTGGAATAAAGAATATTGGCCTGAAAAGAAGCTCACCCGTAATCTATTTCAGCTTTCAGATCTGTAGAGATGTGTCACATGCCTCTTCCTGCACCTGGCAGAATGCTGGACAGCAAGCTCCTGTGCCTACTGCATTCTTCTTAACATAATCTGGTGCAGCTGCAACCAAGTGATTGAAATTGGCCTACAGGAGGAAAGCAGTTTTCCAGCCTCATCAGATTCCAATACCCTATTTACCAGTGAAGTAAAGAAGATGGCGTTGGATTTGTCTGTGTGCTGTAATAGCTGAGGGTTTTGGAGCAAAAGTCATTTTGGGTCAGGAAGCCACGTAACTTTTCATACATTAAAGGAACAAATATCATCTTTGTTCTGATTTTCATTCACCTCATTCTTTGCAGAATAAAAAAAAGAAGCCCTTTAAAGTACTCATTCAATTTTCCCTGGACACAAATCTACACAGTCAATAAATGCCGATCATTTGCTTACATAAACAGCAGAAAAATAATGCTCTCTATGAACAGAATCATGTGAACTCATGTACCTTGTGTGTGGATGTACGTCAAAAGAAAACATATTTAAGGCAGTAATGAATATCAGGCTAGGGGATAATTGAAATGAAATGCATTGTCACATTTCAAACTATTTAACTTAAGAGCACAGAACTAGTTTTCAAGATGTTAAGCATCACTGACTCAGAAGGTATTTCACGCTGCCTCTCTAGACTGAGAGTACAGGAGGTGTAGGGCTTTCAGACACTTTCGATCTTAAAGTGGAGAAATTTAAGATTTCCAGCAGAAGAGTAGAAATCAAGTGTACAATTCTGATATCTCCCTAACTGGGATGATCCACAATACACCATCCTCCTTTATTTCATCCTCATTATGTAGTCTGGTAAAATGGCTTCACTCTGTCTTCTCTCTCCTTTGCCCTGGTCCCTCTTTGAAATATGGAGATTAAAGATACAAATTAGAAAGTAAGCCAGTATTATATGAAAACATATTTATTGACTGAATAATAAAACGTAGGTTAAGGGGTTTCTAGAATTAGACCTCCCCCTTGAAATACAAGTTTCCAATAAGTAAAATGAAGCAATACTTCCCGATCCCAAGAAGAATACACTGGAAGCCTAAATCACAGACAGGGAGGGGTGTGTTCCAGCAGTCTGTTCCTTTGATGGTACAGCGAAACAGGGAGCATATCCACATCGTGAGTGGGCAACCGCCCCAAAACTTTGCTGTCTTAAAAGCTGCATCCTCAATTTACAGAATCCCACAAGGGAACCTTGAACATTTTGCTGCTGGCGTTTTGCATGTAAGCTGGCAATAACACTCTTACAACAAACCAAAAAAAAAAAAAAAAAAAAAACCCTCAGAACGTGATAAATAAATAAGAGCCAGAAGAGACTCAAGTAACTTCCTTGGCTGGCAAACGTGCAACAGACCTGGAAGCTCATCTGAAAAGCAGGCACCTCAGCCTTCAGAGACCAAAGAGAAGGCTGCAGAAGCAGTGTAGCTATCCACTACTCCCCCGCTCGATATATCCACATAATCGTCAGGATGAGGAAGGTTAATCGGTCCTCCCACACAAAATACATCCTTTAGATGGGGCTGAAAGAAATGATTCTGTAGAGCCCCTTAAGAAAAATACCCCAGGGATTACTTTAAAACTTTTTTTTTAAACTGGTGAAAAATCTTCAGTAATAACATAAATAATGCACAAAACTAAACCAAAATCATAATGACTCAGCCTCTTAAAATTTTCTTTCTTTTGAAAAGACAGCTTCAACGCATGCTGAAAGTGCGAATCTGGGTAAAATAAAATTTACAATGGAAAATTTAGCCCGTCCTCTGTCCCCCACCCTCCAGATAGTCGCTTTTCAGTCGACCTAGCCGAGTCCCATGGCTCCTGATGGTGAGTGCCAGCAGCTCGTATTTGTCTCTGAGCCCCACTGAGATGTCCAGTGTCTCCTTCAGCAAGGATCTGGTGTGGACCAGCATCCCCAAAAAGTCCTCGTTGAGTCTGCTTTCCTGCCGGCTATCCTGCTCCTGGCCCTGCTTGAACTTGCTTTCCAGTTCAGTGAGGGACTTGTCAGAGTTGGAATAGGCATCCCCAATCTGATGGGACTCCCGCCTCAGGTACTTGCCATAGCTCTCTTCCCCATCCAGGTCGTAGGAGATGCTTTTGCTGATGCCCTCCAGGACGCGCCCAGCATCCTCCACCTGGCGGCCCAGCACTGTGAACTCCTCTCGAAGGGTGAGGCTCAGCAAGCTACTGGCTTGGCCCCCTTCCCCCTGGGAGCAGCGCCGGCGATCACTCACCCTGAAGAGCAGCTGGCATTTCTCTGGGTCATCATTCTCCTCGTAGTCTCCATCAGGCACGAAGTAATGATGCAGAGTCCCGTTAGACATTTCTGGGTACAGGGGACCATCAAAGTAGCCTCGACACAGGTGGCAGAAGAAACCCACCCAGATCAACTTTGGGAACATCATTCTTGATAGTTGGGAGAAGAGTTTTAGTTCAAGAACAAGGAAAGGGGTCCCCCTAGGAGTCAGCGGCTCCTGGTGACTGCGCCCTCCTCAGGCTCAGCCCTCTTGCTTCCCTCTGATCCTGGTTCCCCCGCAGGCTTCATGTGGCTCTGCGCAGCAGCAGCCCCAGCAGCAGCCCCAGCAGCAGCAGCAGCGTTCTCCTGCTCCTCTCGGTCCCTGATCCTCTTTCTGCTGGGCTGCTGGACCTCAGCCTTGGCTTTCCGGCAGGATCGCCCTTCCCAGCGATTGGGGACTTGCTGCTCCCGGCCCTGGCTCTGCGGCCACCTTTGGAGTTCCCTTTGGCTCCAGGGAGATGGAGCTAGTAGCTAAGAGAAGCTGTTCCTGTGTTCTGTTGCTATTTCAACCCTTGGACTGGGTGGGAATACAGAAAGCATTCCCTTTGGCTAAAGATATCCTGAGGATTGCGGGGCTCTCAAATTACAGCTCATTTCGTCACTTGGAAGCCAGGGAACAAGTTTGGAAAGAAAGCTCTCACCAGGTCCCCCATTAAAGGTACAGGGTATCTTTTCCAAAATCAGAAGAGGAGACCCTGTACAATAGGACTTAGCTTGAATGGGGGTATTAGAGGATGAATATCAACACAAAATCCAACTGATTAGTATATTAAGGCAAGAGGTGGTTGCTTTAGACAAATGGCATCTCAGACATTTAATTACCAGGTAAGATACATTTGTACTCATTTTCAAAACGTTTTCTTTGAGCACAAAATTCTAAGTATCGGAAATAGCAGTTTTGTTCACAAATGGCTTAAAGTTTACTTCTAAAAACTAATACTTCAGAAACAGCATAGGGCATAGTTGCTAATCCAAATAAAGAAATTAGAAGTTTTCAGTTAAATCAATAAAAGGATAACCGAGACCACAATGCAATCTATTAAACAAAGTCCTGCTGAGCCTTATTGAGTCCGTTATCTAGTATTTGACTGCTGGGGCTCCTGTCAGATACTTACAAAGCTGGCATTTTAATCCACAGGTAGAATGTTAAACAAATTGCTACTGTCTTATAGATTGTAGTTCAGTCATTAAGGTGAAGGTTTTAAAATTAAGTTTAAAAAACCCTCATTTTCTTGAAAGAAAATAATTTTATTGTAATTAATTCATGAATACTAACATACTACAACTGGTTTAAAGAAGTAACCCAGATGTTTGTCCAGCTCCCAGCTCTATAACATGTCTGTAAACATATATATTCAGAACACCATGTTCCATGGCCATTACAAAGCAATAGAATTCCTAAAAGTGTTTAAGGTGTGGATTCATGCTTTGCATTTTCTCTATCAAGTTCTTTCTTTTTAACACTTACATAACTTGTCCATCACAGCCAATTTCTTCAACTTGCACTTCTTGATTGAACTAATCCCTTTGTAAGTCTGCACTGTCCTTGTACCACATGGAAACCCTTATGGAGCTTGTCTCTCTGACTCTGGACATATTCCCAAACTGTTTTGTGTCAGGAAAGCAAGGGCCACCAGATTGCTGCTGTGCTTGCCCAGTTCCTTCAGGTTTCTGGTAAGTGATGTCAAGGATTTGTAGGCTCAGCACTGCCATGCTCACAAAAGGTCCAATGATGGGATAACCTAGTATGTGCTCTGCTGGGGAGCTTACAGCCACACTGGGCCCAGTGGCTGTCATTTGGGTCATTAGCTCCAGCTTTGGAAACAACGACAGGTGAATGAACTTGCAGATGGTGAGGCTGCTGTTGCTAGCAGAGCTTCAGGTACTGACCTGTGTGGGTGCAGCTCTCTTCTGAAGAGCCCTGACACACATCAGGAGCATGTGGGACTTGGGATTTCAGCAATTTTAGTTTTTTATTTATGAATTGATTTTTAAATGGCCACTTGATAAGTCATCCATTTGTTTAAATAGTTATTACACATCAAATTCTGCTTCCAGTATTGAAAACATGTCAATGAACAAAACTGGAAACGAATCATTACTTGCCTAGAGATTTTAATTTTCGAAGTGCAGGCAGAATTAAAGTAAATAAATAACTTCTGTTGTATATTGGATAATTTCAGGATTGTGGAGAAAAGAAAAATGGGTGGAAAAATGGAAGTAGGAAGCTTCTATTTTCATAGCTACTTGCTATTTCTACATTGAAATTTTACTTTACCCCTCACAGTGAGTGTCACTGTTCTGTAGCATCTTCTTTGGCACCATGGCAACACGAGGGGCAGGTTTCATTGAGATTCACACAGCCCCGCTGTTGACATAGCAGTCATTGTTCCCACTGCCACAGGCAATCTAAACTCCTAGGCAATGAAAAGCCCAATGGAGTAACTAGTTAATTTTTTTAATGTAAAATTATGCATACTTTCTGCAGTATGTTCATGATGGCCTTACACCTTCGTTTTTCTCTACACACTTAACATAATGAAAATACAGACCAAAACACTGTTCCTTCATGTTTATGCCAACTAGAAGACCACGACTCATTTTCATTCTGTCCCAGCAGAAAACTCTCACCTTCTCTAAGTTAGAGACTTGGCTCACAAGACATTGCCTCATTCCATGTCTGTGGGACATTCCCAAAGGACAGCTGATGGATTTAAATTGCTGATTTGGCCAAAGAAAAGAGCAAGGCTTTACTCAGATTCATTCCACTCCTTGCACAATCCAGTCCCTCTGATTTTCAGACCAATTCAATTATGCAGAGTCACATTAAGAACTCAACACCACTTTTCTGATTATAGGGTGTACTTTTAATTAAACATGCAGACCAAGATGTGCAATAAAATATTCCAGTCTTTCATTTCTCTTGACAGAGTTAGGTTCATAGAGATGTGCAGTCATGGATAGAAGAGACGAGTGTATTTACTTTCTTTGTGTAATCATTTCATATAAAGATAAAAATACCATGGCTTGAATCATAAAGAACTATGTCTGTTCATATGGGTCCAGTCTTACCAAATACAAAGGAAAATTCATTGACAAGCATATAATTTAGATTAAATTTTCAGAGAGATATGGTCTAAAACCTGGTTTTCTTTTATTGTGTCTTGGTCCCACTACATCAGTTTTTGTTCATGGTTGGGCAGCACCCTTCACTTATGTTTCCAAGAATAGCCATCCCTTCTAGAGCTATATGAAACTTGTTTGTAGCTAACAGCAGCAGCATATGAATTTTCTGTAGTTGAATCAAAGTCTCTTACATCAGCATCAGTGTCCTCAACTGGCCTCACTGGATTGACCCATAAATTAAGATTAAGATAGTATGAGTCTTGGGATAAGCCTTTTGGTTTAGGAAAATAAGGGACTCTGTGTGTCAGCTAAAGGTATAATATATGAACTACAAGGCTGGGTAATTTAGGGTCCTGTTTAGAAAAAGCATAGTATGGAGACAGACTCAAAGAAACTGTTGATGAATGGTCTCCCTACACCATACAACATTTTTGTGATGCTCATTTGGGAGACACTGCTACTTTTGCAGTAGTGTGCTTGGAAGAGTTCAGTAGCGGGCTAATAAGGGCAGGGCTCCCATACTCTGCATTTGCTGATTTTCATAGTGGAAATATACTGATAAAAAATCATCTTTATGGCCAGCATTATTGAATGCAGAGTTGGGGAACTGAATGTATTAGTGCACCATCACACAGCATTCCTCTCATGCAGACACATTAGATGTAGATTAGTTCAAAAGAATAGGAAGTAGCAAAGCCTTGCAACTATAAGTGATGAGTTCTGCATTTATGTCCCGTTTGTTACAGTTTTTAGATGACCAGCTTCAATGGTTCAGATTTTAAAAATAGTATTTAACAATGTAAAATTTTAAAATAGTATTTAACAATGTAAAATTTTTGGAAACTTAACAATCAGCTCTCACTAAGCAGTGCAAAGCCATTTCCAACTAGCTGTCTTCAGCACACCATTATCTTTTGAAGAAACACTTCATTTTTTTAAAATTTCATAATAGTTTTCATTGCTTAATACTTAATATGTGCCAGAGTCCATCCAGGACTAGTATGCTAGGGTCAAAGCTAAGGTGACTTCTGGGAGTTTGTCTGGGAGAAGTGATGCCAGAGGTAAAGTCCAAACACAGTATAAGGACAGAGTCTTCTAGAGTAAAACTGAAGTCTATTTTCTGCTGATAGGGAAAACATTTGAGTCTAGACAGAAGCTTGAAGACAGAAGCAGGCATCAAATAACTTGGACCTTCAGAGGGCTCTCTGGAGTCACACAAGTAAGCAAATGAATCCTGCTGTCCAGCCCCAACTATTTACAAATTTTTAATTCTCAACACACAGCATCAACAAAATTGGCTAACCTGAAACTTACGTATCTTTTTTCATTTTAGTGTCCTTGAAAAATCTATTTTCTCAACACTATCCTGAGTGAGATAACCCAGACCCAAAAATATGAATATGGTGTGTACTCACTCATTAGTGGATTCTATCCATAAACAAAG
>JAQHUG010000431.1:1150109-1168986 GCA_028555095.1 Dicrostonyx torquatus | reverse complement strand
CTGAACTTAGCTCCTTTACAGTCAAGAAATTTAAAGAAAACACAATAAAATACATAATCCAGACATTCTGTGAATTTTCCATGTTTACGTGGCTAATGTTTCAGTTGTACCGTGTGTGTGTGTGTGTGTGTGTGTGTGTATACAGATGACAGAGAATATGTATCCTATTGTTTCATGCACTTTCTATCTTATTCCCTTGAGAAAGAGTCTCTTGTTGAACTTGGAGCTCTACTGGGAGTTAGTATGCCTAGGCAAGTTTTCTTTCTTCACCTCTCAGTCAAGGGGTGACAGGTGTGTGTATACAAATCCAGCATTTAAGTGAGTGCTGGGGATCCAAAGGTGAATCTTCATGCTCATACAATAAGCATCTTACCCACTGAGCTGTCTCTCTATACTCATCTCTTATCGTATGTATTGCACTGTTTTGGATTCATTCATTAATTTGTATACCTCCCCTACTAGATTGTGATTTTTTTCCAACATTCCTTGTGATTAACACATAGTTAGGACCAAATGCTTGTTATTTGTTGTGATAGCTGAACTGTGGAATTTGAGGAATTTTATTATTTAATAAAGGTTAGATAGTCTCTCAGAGTTCACATTTTTTCCTGACCATCAGTCAATGTATGATGTTTTCATGAAGAATCTGAATGAATTTGGCTGGAAAGAAGGGGAGGAACACTGTGTATTCCAGTAACCAGATGTGCAACAGAGAGTGAATACCACTCAGAAAAAGATGGCTATCCTAAGTAAACTGTGGTTCAGTCTCTGCATAGGTTCATGCGAGACTGTGATTTGTAAACTGGGGAAGAAACAGATTATATGGCAGGGTAGTTTTTATTTTCCTGATAAAGACTTTTCTTTGTTTCCTGTTGTCTGAAGTGCATATTCTGGGGTTACAATCCTGTCAAGTTTGCAGGAGGATTAGTTCTTTTTTCTTCCTACTTTGTGACTGTTTTATTTCATTCCTGTCTTGGTCTGATTAGGCTGAGATAATAGATAATGAAAGATCTTTCTCCAAGAAAAAAAAGTTTGCTCTATTCTGGAGAAATGAGCAGAAACACTGAAAAATGTTAAGTGAAGATATTATTGTTGCGTTGATTCTCGAACAAGCAACCTAGAAACAAGCTACATTCTACTAATAGAAACAAACAAAAATGCTAAATTCATCTCCTATACTTTGTTCATAGTCTTTGTTCATGAAATGTAGCAGGCTTCCTTCTATGCATGGATTACAGGCAATAGCTGTATCTGTAGCCTGGTGTATATTATCTGTAGTGTCCACGGTAATGTGTAGTACAAATTTTGAGAAGAAAAGATAATCAAAGAAAGGGAATTAGAACAGAAAGAATCACAGTCTAAAAGCAGTCAGTCCTATTGTAGAGCTCCCTCACAGGGTGCATCTCTGACCTCTGGACTCTGGTTCTGCACACTGCAGACACTCATTTGCATTGTTACTGAACCACTCTGCTGTATATCAAAGGAAATTGCTCTTTGGATTCTGGAGCTTCTAGAAGGTTCATTCCACTGTCAAATAAGATCAGCATGTTTCATTACTATGGATTTGTGCTTAAGTTTCTAGACTTCTGTGGGCTATTTTTTATTGCTAGCCTCAGGAACTGGATTGGGGAGCAAAGTGAGGAGAGAAGCAACTTAAATATTATAACTGTTTTGTGGTATGGGAGGCTATAAGAGGCAAGTAGGCAGCTAAACAGAAATCCTGAAATTCAGCAGTTATAACCAGTTCTAAGTACTTCTGAATAACTAAGTTTAAAAGGTTTTTCTTTCTCAGTTCCTGGTCATTTGAATATTTATTGGAACAATTACTTCTTCCACAAATGTTACCTCACACAATCAATTAAATGAAAGACGTCCCTGGAAAAGATTCCTAACCTGGTTTGGTTCCTATGGATGAGAACAGGAACTTAAAAATGCACATAGAAAGATAGTTATCATATTTTGCTGTCATTCCTTTTAGTAATATACATAGCCTTGCCTCAGAGCTAGCTAAACAAGGACTGAGAATGTGTGACTGCCCACATAGTAATGTTACTATGAAGGGAAACAAAAAGGGGTATGTTTAATTTCCCATTTCCAAAGATTAAAAAATAATGGTAACAATTTTAATAAAAAAAGAAAGGAACAGAAAATAGAACAAGCTTTCTTGGTCCAAACATTAACCATAGCAAACTATCCTCTGACATGTTTTCTAAGCTATGAAAAATAATGTTCAAATTCCTTTAATGTTTAAAAATAGAGACTATGCTACCCAGGTGGTCTCCAAGTAACCAAGTAACAGATGATGTTTATAAAGACTCAATATTATAAAAGATAGAGAACTCCTTTTTCCCCCAAGTACACCAATGTCTGGTACAAGCTGGCAGCTATTTATAATTTATGACTAGTGGAAAGATTTGTGACTTGTAATAACACTGTCGCGGTAGAGCAGAAGGATAATAGACTCCAAGATAATCAGTTAAAAAAAAGTACACAAAGGGAAGCAATTTCCTAGCTTAGACGTCCTAGCAAGTGTAAAAAGCCACCTCATTGTGGGGTCCAGGTGGAAGCCCATGTCTACCATACATCTATATGCATGAGATGAGCCTGAGATTCACTGTCTACGAGAATTCATCCTTCCCCCATATCTTTTTCTTGAAATTGTTTACTGATAATGGTTTTATCTCAAGCAAACAAACAACCAAACAAACCAGGAGTCAAATGGAAAGGGTCTAAAGTGTTCTAAATAAAAGAAAACAATATATTCCTGTTAGGAATAACATAAACACATTTAAAAAGTAACTAAAGTTGATTTGTCATCTAGAAATGTGCTTTCCACTCACAGATCCTTTTTTTTTTTTTTTTTTTAAATACGGTCCTCAGCCAGAGGAAATTATTTCTTAGTTTTATACAAAAGGAGCCTCCTGGCTCAGTGGGGCTGCATTCCAAAGCCTGCTGAAGACAGAAGAAAGGAATTAATTGTGGAATGCTGGATTCACTGTGGTTTGCAGCCCTGGGTGCTGACTAGCAGCAGGTGACAAGGAAAACAGAAAGTGAGCATTCAGAACCTGAGTCCACAGGAAAGCAAATGTCTGGATTCAGAGGCTCGGTGGTGTGTGGGTAAATGCTTCTGTGTTTTCCTCGGCATTTTCTAACATATTGGAATCCTGACCCAGGATATTGAACTATAAGGGCTTCCTAGATATTTTAATTCAAGGAAGAACACCTCTTGGTTAAAACAAATAAGCAAACAAACAGCAAACAAAAAACACCCCAAATAAATAAAACTCAAATTCAGAGTTCATCAAGATTACTGACCCAGATATCACAGTTAAATTTAAGATACTAAAAAATCATGCAATGTGTTTCTAGTCAAAATAGAGCAATAGTTGTACGTATCACTCAACTTGAAAAAATAACCAAATTGGAAAAAAAAAAAACATGCAGCACGTGAATGCTGCATGTCTGTGTCTGGTAAGGGGTTTGAATGTTGCTCTTCCCCACTGTCTGTCTCCTTTGATAAAAATAAAGATCTCTGATGTTTCCCCCCAAAGCTGATGTGATGATCTATTTCAATTTTATCAAAGCTTTAAGAGCCAGCCATGATAAGCTAAATATGAACAGATCACCCAAAGGAAGTTCTTTACTTTCAACCATTATTACCTGCCAGAGTAGGAGTTAGCCATCGATAAGTTTAATGAAGGCCTGAGTCCCAGTAGTTTGCCCTGAAGCAATACCTGATTGTAGAAAGCAGTGTAAACTGAGATTACCGGAGCACCATCCAAGAACAGACCATCCAAAGGAAATGCCTAGCGTTCCAACCACTGTAGATAGGATCACCTGCCAGCATACACTCACCAGGACACCCCTAGACAAATGTCAGCCAATCAGGTTCCTGAGCTTCAGAAACCCCTCACTCCCACCTTTACAAATAACCCAACTGAGCCCGGGGCTCTCTGTTTATTCCAATACGTTGGACATGCGGAGAGACCGAGTTTCCAAACTTGCATAAAATAAAGGCTCTTTGTTTTTACATATGGGATTCGGTCTCCTTGTTGGCTTTCGGGGGACTTCGCATATTTGGGCATAACAAAAGCAAGTACGCTTCCACTTAGGTTCCCTCACTTTTCAAAGGATATAGTATCCCGAGGCTTAGGAGTTGCTAACTGATATTTTCACATGCAGAACAACTACATAGGCTGGAGCAGGGCCAGCGTTGGAGACAGGGATCATGGGACACCCTTGAACCCCTACTAGGATACTTGGACATTGGACTCTTCTGACACCAATAGTGCAAAGATACAGAAGATTTAGCTGTTTCCCATGGCTAGAACCCCATTATGCTGGCATAATGAAAATGGCATCAAGTGAGGTTTGGCCAGCTTACAGCACTTGATTCTTTTAGGGTTGGCACAGCCTTGCCCCTTGGAGAGCCCCCTGCCCGAGATAGCTTAGCACTAGGAACTATAAACTTTCCTGTCCCCAACAGAGCTAGACATTAACACCAGAAAAACTTAGTGGAATTGGACTAAGACCCACCCCACCAATCAAGGACAAGCCAATGAAGAGGATGTCACTGAGCATGAGCAGGGATTCCTGAGGCAGCAGTAAACTATAGAAGCTGCAGGGACAGGTATAATGGCAGGCCTGGGCCTAGGTGTGTATGAAGAGCATTACTCTAGGCCCAATAGGCCATGGCCACTCAGTCCTCAAAGGGCAAGAGTGTGTGGGTTGTGGGCTTCCTGTAACAGAGTTTAGGGCTAGAAGTTCAGACTGGGAGAGAGGAGAGTGGGTATCCTATCCAGAAATCTTGTATCCATGCTGGGCTCTGCCAGGACTAGGGAAGATAGACAGATACATGTAGAGTTTGAAGGCACCAGGATACTGAGGAGCAGTGGGACTGCTCCTCACAGATAGACAGTGATTATAATAAACAGTTTCAGCTTCAGCTTAAAGCTTTATGAAGTGTGTGGAGGAAGGAAGAAAGGGGGAGAGAAACAGATAGCCAGAGGAAGACGTACATTTGTCAGAAGAGAAAACACACTAGATGAATGTGGCGGTTAATGTGTGGGTGTGAAAGAGAGAGGAAGAAAAGGCTAACAGGAGAGAAGGGAGGATAGTCAGAGATGGCCTGAACAGGCCACACTTCTGGTCCCTACAAAAGAAGGCACCAGAGTCAGTAATGTTCTTGTTGTCCCTGTGATGTTAAAACAGGTGCTGAAGGGGCGGGCAGCTGCTGAAGGACTTGAGTCTGCAGGAGCCTCATATCTGGGCACCAGTGACATCCTTGGTCAGGGCTATCTCTGAGAGGTTCGCACTGGTGAGGGCCTGAACAGAGGCAGGCAGTCCTGCTAGCAGCCGGTTCACTTCTGCTGTCACCTTGCTGTTGTCCCCACTGAGAACTACAACCTCATCGACTTTGGTCAGTAAAGCAGAGATTTTGGCAGCAATCTGGGGCAGGCTTCAGCACTAAGGCCTTTTTGGCAGCATCCCTAGACTTCTGGTAGGCTACAGCCTTAAGCTTCAACCGTTCGGCCTCTGCCTTGCCCATTGCCTCAATGACTGCTGTCTCTACCTCTCCGACTTTGCGAATCTTCTCAGCTTCTACTTGTGCCAAGAGGACTTAGTTTACCTTTACGCCCTCGGCAATCTGTTGGATGCGATGGCCCTGTGCCTCTGCAGGGCGGCGCTCTGTAGCAATGAGCTTCCTTGTCGGTACGGAGGATCTCCTGTGTCTTCACAATGATCTGCTGCTTGCCCTACACTACTTCAGTCTCTTCCTGCGGGATCATCTGTTGCTCTCGGGCCAACTGGGCCTCGGCTGTCTTGATGTTTACCTCCTTACTGAGGGCTGACTTTGGCAGCTCAAAGGCGCTCTTGGAATCAACAATCTTGGTGTCTGCCATAAACATCACATCTAACATCTACTTCTTGCACTCAGCCTCCCAGATACCCGTGTCCTGTTCTGCCTCTGCCACACCAATGTCTGCATCAATCTGTACCACAGCAGTCTGGGAACTCAGTCTACTTTGTCATCAATGTCTTTGATGGTGCAGTTGAGGATTTCTATGCCCTTATGGCCAACATCAGAGTCTACCACTTCCTGTACCAGTTTGGCAAGCTGGTCTCAGTTCTGGTAAATCTGTTTTACAGTCAGAGTCCCAAGGATGGGGCATAGATGCCCTATCAGGGTTTACAGGATGACGTTCTTAATGTCTTGCACATTCTTGCTTGGATCACAGGTCACGACCAGAAGGGAGCTCCTTCTCTGTCATGATCTTCACCTGGGTGACACCCATCACAGTTAAAGCTGCCCCCTCTGCCATCTCTATGTCCTCAGAAGATGACATGAGAAAAGTTATGTGACTTTAATTGTACAAAATATTTTAACTATTCAAGCTGTGCTGCTCAGTTTCTTGTCACTTGACACAAACTGAGGTCATATGGGGGAAGAGGGAACTTCAGCTGAGGTTGTCCACTTCGGTCACCATCAGTGTGACTTGTAGGCAGGTTTGTGGACATTTTCTTAATTGATGGTTAGTGGGAGAGTCCAGTGCATTCTGATAATACTTATGGGCAGCTGAATGTGAGCCCAGAGAATGAGCAATGAGCAGCATTCTTCTGTGGCCTCTGCTTCCATTTCTGCCTGCAGGTTGTTGCCTTGAGTTCCTGTCCTGACTTCCCTTCACAAAAGACTGTGAGCTGTGAGATGAAATAATCCTCTTCCTTCCCAAGCTGCTTTTGGTCAGGATGTTTATCAAAGCTTCAGAAAGTGAACTAGGACACCAAAATCATAATTCATAAGATAAAAATTAATAATGATGATATGAAAATTAAGATCTTCAGTTCAAAATATTTTGATAAGAAACTAGAGACAAAAGCTATAGCCTGAGAGAAATTATTTCCACATTACTTTTCTAATAAAAACTATGTGAAAACACCCCAAGATAATAAAATAACAAGCATCCCAATTCAAATGGATAGAAGATTTGAGCAGATACTTAACCATTAGCAACTGGCATTTGAAAAACTCTTGGGAACATAAGTCATCAGTAAAATGCAAATTAAACCCCTAAGGAGATATGTCTACACTTTTACAAACAGCTCCAAATTTTCCTCTTTCTATAAGGGTGTGAAGCAACTGGAGCTCACACATAGCTGGCAGAAATAAAACTCTAAAATCACACAGAAAGTAGTTGGATGTGTCACTTGGAGAAAGGTCCTTCTCACGTGTTTGAACTCTTAGTTCTTAGCTGGCTGGTGATGTTTTGTGAGGCAGTGGGGTCTGTAGGGGCAGGAGGCATGGCTGACTGGTGGAGGTAGATTACTGAAGGGAGCCCTTGAGGGATATCACTCAGTCCTCATTCCAGTCCTGCTCTTTTCTTATCGCTCCATAGATTAGCAAAACTTGTCATACACTACACTTAGGCCTTGTGCTGTTCACCCCATCACCTCTTCCCCACTAAGAATTGTATTTTCTAAAGCTGTAAGTCAAAATACGTCTCTGCTCTATTAAATTGTTCCTGTGTTTGATTACAGCAGCAAGAAATGTGACTTTTTAAAGTGCAATAAAGACAGATCTGCTGTCTGATCCAGTCATGGCACTAAAAGTATCCTTTGGCTGAGTTTTCTGTCCTGCCTGGTTTTTGTCCTCCCACCAGGTCTTACAGCCGTTTAGCCCCAAAGAAATCACACAAAGGTCTATATTAATGATAATGGGGCAGGTCATATCTTCCTTCTTCTGTGTCTGGGCAGGACTGGGGAGAAATGGGCTTCCTCCTTCCCAGAATTTTCCTGTTCTCATTGACCCGCCTCTACTTCCTGTCTGGTTGTCTTGCCTATACTTCCTGCCTGGGTACTGGCCAATCAGCGTTTATTTAAAACATAATTGACAGAATACAGAATTGTCCCGTACTACTCCCTCCCTTTTTTAAGGAAAAAAAAAAGACAAGAACATCCATAGTCCATTTTTTGGTGGGGGAATGTGGGTGTAGTTTTCCAGGCTACTTTCTTCTGTTGGGGGCACTGATAATCTTATGGGGACCCAAAGAAAATTTAGAGTTATAATAAAGTCCTGACTGGAGTATCCTGTGAGCCTTGATCATCTCAGGCAGCAGTCTTGAATCTGTTCTGGGTGTAGAACTCAGACATCTGGGCCATCTGTTCCAGTCAGAGATTTCTCAGGTGGTCTTACTTGATCAAACCTGATTTTTCTTAACTAAGAATGAATCCATAGCCTCTCATTTCCTGTGGAAACAAAAGCAAAATCTCTTCTCCTAAGTAACATACCTTTTGACTTCAATTTTGAAGTCAAGGTATTTTTAAAATATTTTTCTTGGGTTAATTTAGCAGCATTTATAAGCAAATATCTTTTAGCAGCTGTTGCTCTTTCCTCAGCATAAACAATTCAAAGAGAGCATAATAACATACAGTATCAAGATTCTCTGTGTATTTTTCATCTTTACATGGCTTTATTTTAACCTCTATTTCTCTAATTTTTACTTTTTGAGCAGGTTCTCTGTATATCTTTGGCTGTCCTGGAACTCCATCTGTAGACCATTTTGTCTTTGAACTCACAGAGATCTACCTGCCTCTGCCTCCCAAGTGCTGGGATTAAAAGCGTGTGCCACCACGCCTTAAACTCACAGAAGTCTGCCTGCCTCTGTCTACCAAGTGCTGGGATTAAAGGTGTATGCCACCACACTGAAGTACTCTCTTTCTTTTTTTTTTTTTATTTTAAGGACTTTAACCTTTAGCCTGCATATATTTTTAACACACTTCAAACCATTTAGAGGTTTTCTTCGTCTTTTTCTCTCTCCTTACTGTATATCTCTCTTTTTTTTCTGACCACATGAGTCTTTAATTTGCTAAGCAACATGGAGAGGATTAAAGCTGTGGCTTTGATGGCTGGATCCAGGCCATTCCTTAGCCTTCTGAAATTCCAGGCTCATGGTGGAGGTACCGGCTATAGCCATGTTTATTGCCATAACTCTATGGCATTTTAAGATCCTTGCCAGCAAGCAAGCTGCAACAGTGTGTCCACAAACAACACTCAAATGCTCTCTCTGTACCTGGACCTCCTGTCTCAAAGAGTTCAGAGTTTGCACTGGCAGGACGGCCCAGAAAGCTGGCATTTTAAAATGGCACAGCTTTTTTTCCCCTGCTATCGCTGAAAACCAAAAAGCATGTGATCAGCTTTTATCAATACCATTTAAGTATTTTGTAGCAGGACCTCTTAAAGAGCTGCAGGGTTTTGCAGTTAAAGCTGAGTCAGGAAGCCTCTCTTAAATGAGAGCACTTGCCTCTAGCAAGCAGAGCAGACCCAAGAAATTGCTGCTACCAAGAAACCTTGCTTTATTCTTTTCTGCAAACTCTCTCAAGATTTATGTGAATGTAGTTGTCCACTTGGGCACCATTCTGTTGACTGAGGTTTCTGTCCTGCCTGGTTTCTGTCCTCCCACAGCTGTTTAGCCCCAAAGAAATCACACAAAGTTCTATATTAATGATAAACTGATTGGCCCATTAGCTCAGGCTTCTTATTAACTCTTACAACTCATATTAGTCCATTATTTTTATTTGTGTTAGCCACATGGCTCAATACCTTTCTTTGCGGGGCAGGTCATATCTTCCTTCTTCTGTGTCTGAGCAGGACTGCGGAGGAATGGACTTCCTCCTTCCCAGAATTCTCCTGTTCTCATTGACACGCCTCTACTTTCTGTCTGGTTGTCCCACCTACACTTGCTGCCTGGGTACTGGCCAATCAGCATTTATTTAAAACATAATTGACAGAATACAGAATTGTCCCTCACCAAGTAGTATCTACCCAAGCTAAATGAAGGCATGTATTCATATGAACTGACTCATGATGTTCATAGTAGTTTTGTTGGAAAGAGCTCTAAACTAGAACTAATATAAATGTTCATCATCAGGTGAAAAAACCAATTCCACTTATTCATAATAGTTACAACAGCATGGAGTGGTCTCACAGTGATTATACTCTACTATAGAAGCCAGAAAATCAGGAACGTGATCCCCATTTAATTCTAGAAGGTACAAAAGCTACAAGATATAACAGAATAAAAAATTCAGGGATTATAAATGTGTGCATTATTTTTATTGTGATTTATGCAATTTATGGATACAAGCAATGTAATTGTATGTGTTAAAAGATCTTATTTTATACTACGTGCAATATTGTTTATTATGTGGCAATTAAATATCAGTAGAACTGCTAAAACATTTATCACTCCTAAAGGACTATCATTTATACTCATTGAGTGATTTTTCTTTCTATAGCAGTTTTTTTTTCTTTAATCTTGCTTTCTAGGGTCTAGTGACCTCAGTCTCCTTAGGGGAGGTGAATATGGGCAAAGGGCATGATATGCATGTATTAAAACATCATAATAAAACCCATTGTTTTATGCTCATTGGAATTTTAAAAATAAGACTAGATTTTCACTCTACCTTGGAAAAGTATACTTCCTCTCTTATGGGCAAGAAATGCGCCATGAAGGAAGAAGCAGCGGTGAAATGAGTTGTACAGCTTCTTATTCAGAAAGATCACCTTGACAGGACAGTGTTAGTTTCCCACCACAATATTCCATATGATGAAAACAACATTGAGGCCGGTCGGTGGTGGCACACGCCTTTAATCCCAGCACTTGGGAGGCAGAGGCAGGGGGATCTTTGTGAGTTCAAGGTCAGCCTGGTCTACAGAGTTAGTTTTAGGACAGCCAAGGCTACACAAAGAAACCTTGTTTAAACAAAAAAATAAAACAAAAAAGGGGACAAACAACATTGAGTGCTACTAGGGTAAGAGCTAGAATATGGAAAGTAGGCAAGAACATTAAAAACTAGAGCCAGCATTAGATTGAACACATTTATGTCCAGGGACATTCACTAACTCCTTACATGTTATTCTAATATGGGCAAGTTCCAAGGTTATTTCAACCTGCTGACACCTTTAGATACAATAAATCCTTATGTTATGTATACTACTACCAGACTTGGAAGCTTATGATGTTTCTTTAAGATGCTTACTATTTTTCTGGACTTTATTCAGATAAAAAATTCTCATGAATTTTTTGCTTTTTGATGTGACTTTCACCTGGATCATTCCCTTCTTCCACTGGAGGGCTCTGATCCCATAGTGAAAGGGTAGAGGCTTACTAATGTTTTATCTAGTTGTTTTACTTCCTTTGACATGTTCCACCATCCCCTCTTCAATCTGGAGAAAGTCTACATATGTTCTCTGTCCTTGAAACTCTGGCTGCCTAAATATTTCTGCAAAGCTATTGTTTATACCTGGATCGGCACTGACAGATGTTCCAAAGTCACATGGAAAAGCATTTAATTTTTATGTGTATTTTCCCCACAATTTCTGCCTTTAGAAATCAATTGCAAGTGGTACAATCTATTTTTTTTTTCTCTTAGGAAGATAGGAACAATGTTTCTTCCTCTTAAAGCATCTACCCAGACCAAAGAAACAGTTCCACACAAAGCCAGGTTGGTGAGCCAATGTGTTTATTGGGTGATTTACAGGAGTATAGGTCACTTAAGTAGCTGAAAGTGGTTGAAAAAACATGCCAGCATAGGTGACAGCTGTAAAAATGTGTCACTGATGTGCCCTACATAACTTTCAGGTAATTCCACCAGAAAGTTCACTCCCCCCAGCGGTCCTTTACTGCTTATGTAACCTCAGGGAGGCTTCTTGAGTATTGGGACTTTCATTAGACTCCTCTCTCCCTTTTTCTTTGTTGCAAAATTAGTAATTCAAATGTAAGTGTTCCAGTACTCTTGTGTGTGTGTGTGTGTGTGTGTGTGTGTGTGTGTGCCTTCAGCAGGTGCTGCAGCTTTTCTTTTAATGGAGAACCCTAATATAACCTTCTTAAATACAGTTGAACCTCCAGTTACACTATGCATGCATAGAACCCACTGTGTCCGTAAAGCAACTGAAGTGACAATAATAGAAACAACCACAAGCACAGAGAACTCACCTGCCTCATGTTGCTGCCTGGGCCTCAGGGTTTATAAGATGTCTTCTGCTGAAAATGGATCCTAGATGTTGACACATATCATATTTAAAGAGATTTGCTTTCAAAGATTATGTTTTAGAAGCAAAGAAATGCAACACGAATATTGATGATTGCCTAAGACTTAGTAATTAGCTTCTAAGTGCTTTGCATATTTTCTTTGCTAAGTCTTAAAACAGTGCTAGGAAATTTGAGTTATTGTTTTCCATTGCTCCATTGCAGATGAGAAAACTGAGGACCATTGAGGTGAATAAACTTGCCTAAGGACATAGAACTGGCCAGCTGAAGAAAGGAAAACTTAATGTAAGTCAGCTTGATGAAAGTGCTGCTGTTTTCTATTACCGAGCTAAATTTTTTTTTTGTGGTTGAGTGGAACAAATGAAGCGAAAGCTTCTAAGAGTTCCTACTGCCACTTTGACACTTGCTTATCTTTATTCTGGAATTTGCATTTTCTCAAAAGGTATTCTACTATATGATTAATAGTACATTTTCAGTGTACACTCAAAGAATAAATAAGTGCTGGTTTGTATATGACAAAAATTGTATTTGAGGAAAACACAACTTTTAGATGAAATCTGGTAATGAAATCTTACATTTATAAATGCCGAAAATAGACAAACGAAGACTGTAAGTTGAATGAAGGGAAAGCCATGCTAATCTCCATCTCAACACATGCGTTTCTGGAGGCCAAAGCCTTGTGTGCTATAAGATTGATTTGCTTCCCTGAACCCATATAAAAGGGTGGAGTGTCAACTCCTTTCAAATTATGAATCTTGGTATCAAGAGGAGTAGGAGATAATACGCATTTGTCTATCCCAGCCAAGCACCCACCAAACACCTGGGCCTAGGCATGTAACTATAAATAAGTGACAGCTTATAGCAATACTGTGTTTGTGGCTTATAATGTGTCTTCTATTTCCAGGGAATTGAACAGACAGTGTCCATTCTGGGGCATGTACTTCCCAGAATGCTTAGGGAGGCATACCATGAGACTTGTTGCTCTCCCGTGAAAGACAAACTAAACCAGTTGCAAATATATAATACCAATTAATTTGACTTTTCTTTTTTTTTGTTTGTTTGTTTGTTTTTTGAGACAAGGTTTCTCTGTGTAACAGTCCTGGCTGTCCGGGAACTCATTTTTAGCTTGTTTGTTTGTTTATCAAGACAGGGTTTCTCTGTATATCCCTGGCTGCCCTGAAACTCACTGTAGACCAGGTTGGCCTCGAACTAACAGAGATTTGACTGCCTTTACCTACCTAAGTGCTGGAATTAAAGGTGTGAGCCACCACCACCGAGCTCTGGACCTCACTTTTGTCAAGCATGCTGGCCTGGAACTCATAGAAATTCACCTACCTCTGCTTCCCGAGTGCTGGGATTAAAGGTATGAATCACCCCTGCCTGACTTAATTTGGCTTTTCTTATGCTCTTCTATAGAACCAATGAATCATAGAATCTTATGGCTAGATAGTGTCTTAGACATATTCCAATGATCTGGAATTTTCTCAGTTACATTGCCAGCAAGTGGCTATTGGTGTCAGTCTGAATACCTGCAGCAATGGGTCAAAAGCAGTTTATTTCTTCACTGGGAATGTTAATCTCTGAGCCAACCTTTACATCCTGTACACATTTGCTTGTTTGGATGCTATTCTCAAAATGTGCAAGACCGTGTCACATCTGCTTGCTGTGATACATTCACATCAGACACAGCAGTGAAACTGTTTGGTCTGTTTTAACCTACTCTACCTAGTGGCCATCAAGTAATAGACAAGATGAACCAAGAAAAAATATTGAAATCAGGAAATCATCTCTCTTGGAAACTTAAGTTGTAAACTATGGGATGTGAAGAGTGTAATAATTAGAAAGAGCTTTTGAATGAACCCCTCAAAACTCAGAACAAATTGTTGAGAGAAAACAAAGACAAAGGAGAAAAAATTTTTGTGCCTTAATCATTACAAGAAATTGCTGATACAACAAAAAGAGGTCTAGCAGGATAGAATTTTTGTTGTTGTTTATTTTCAATTGTTTTGTTTCATTTGTGTTCCAGTTAGAGTGTGAGCAAACTATGATAAATGATGAAAAACTTGATTAGGTTGATGAACACTAAATAAGTAATAATATATACATTCTTTATCCCACCCCCTCAGTGAAGAAAATGCTGACTGAAACAGAGCAATCAGTAGTGCTACTTGCGGGTTTCGGGTCACGTAATGCTGACTCCTCGATGGATGGAATTCCCAGTGAGCTCTGGAAATCTAGTAAGACCGCACTCCACCCGCTGGAGTGACTATTGGAAACATGTAAAGATGGTGCCTCTATATTCCTGGTTCTTTGAGTTTTTTTTTTTTTTTTTTCTTGAGACAAGCTATCATGTAGCCCAGGCTGGTCTGGCCTTTACCTTGTTATGTAACCAGTTTGCGCCCATCTTCTAGGTGCTTGGGATTACAGACAAGCATCATCATGCCAGACTGCATCTTTGCATTATTGTAGTGAGCATGCATCTGCTTTCAAGTCTCTTGGACACATCATGAGGCATGGTAGTTGTGACCACTCCACATGCTCATCTCTCCTGACTTGCTTATGTATGATGACTCATATCAGTCAGTCCATCTTTATCCCATGCAGAACAGGAGCATATTAAATTATATTTATATTGAGAAGCTATACTATTGGGAACTTTATCTATTTTACATACTATAGTTAGCTTAGTTTTAATATTTAATTACCAGGCTAACCTGAGCTGAGGCATGCATTTCTATACACAGATTTACCTACTATAAGACTGGAGAATCACATTCTTTACACTTGACATGGTATTCATTAAGCTGCATTTGTCTAGCATTGTTGCTCTCACTGTGGTTTTTTTTTTTATTTTAATGTGTGTGTGTGTGTGTGTGTTTGTGTGTGTGTGTGTGTGTGTGTGTGTGTGTGTATCAACTCTCAATGCCCTGGAAAGTTAACTGCATATTTCAGTCTCTTGATGTGGGATTCCCCTCTGTATGCTGTGATTACCATTGGTTAATAAAGGACGGCTTTGAGCCTGCAGCAGAGCTATAGTCGAACAGATTTAGGTGGGGAAAACTAAACAATGTTGGGAAAAAGAAGGGTACAGTCGGGGCAAAGCCATGTAGCCCCACCGGAGCCAGACGGAACTTTACCTGGTAAGTACAGCCGCGTGGTGATTGCACAAATTATTAGAAATGTGTTAATTTACACAGATTACTAGAAATGGGTTAAATTAAGATATAAGTGTTAGCCAATAAGAAGCTAGAGCTAATTGGCCAAGCAGTGATTTAATTAATACAGTTTCTGTGTGATTATTTTGGGGCTAAGCGGCTGGGATAAACAAGCGACCTCCTTACTACAGTCTCTAAAGTCCTCTAAGTCTTTAAGGTTAAACTTAGAAGCCAATCTATTTTTTGTCAAGTAGTTTGTTTTAATTACATTTTCTCCTATATTATATGTATAAGAACAAATCAGGTTAAAGGATAAATTAATCATTAAGACTCATGCTGTAGTACAAGGATGGCAAGAATCCTCTATATATTATATTATGACTGTGGCATAGATCACACATTTTCTTTCCATCGTTCTTTCTCAACAAGAGATGTAGGCACTGTCTACAAACAAATGCATCCATTCTCTCATCTCACCACCACCCATCCAAGAGTAGTCACAGTTTTATCAAGTGCATATCATACTCTATCATGTGCCAGGCAGTGATCTAGGCATTGGGTAAATTACAGTAGCCCTGAACTTGAATTTGAAAAAGAAAATGAGACATTGCATGCAATCCATTGCTGCCTCTAAACCTCTAATCAAACAGAAGAAAGATAGTCTTCAATTTCATCTATAGTCTTCAATTTCAAATTTTCCCTGTTAGTAACACTATTTTGGTTAAAACGTGGCACCTAAAGTAAATCAAATTAATTGTCATTCTTACACATAGTTCATCTTTTAGGATATTACCAAATTTTATAACCTTTGACTTTCGGATTTTTATGGTCCTTGTCTGGAAAAATCAAAATAAAATACTGAAACTAAATAAGAGCCATAGAATATCGAAAGAGATGCTAAGTTTTTATCCATATTCTTCAGTGTTGAGCTGCAGTCATGTACTAAGTACATGCATACTCAAACAGCATGTTAGGCACACATAACAGTTATGCAAGGTCAGAACACAGGAAATGAACTTCATATAATAGGAAATGACAAATGCTTAAAGGAGCACAGAGTCAGAAGGTAACATAGCCGCATTTGAATGGAGGCTTGTTTCTGTCTGAATGGTAAGGCCCCTCCCCATTTCACCAGTGTGTCATTACCTCAGTTGCATGCCCTTTTTTTGCTCTGCAGGCAATTAATCAGAGAAATGGTTTTTTTCCTTGCCAGCAGACTGGAAATGCCCAGTTCCATCTGTCCATGACTATTTACCCTGTTATATTAATTCCTCCCTGCTTTTTCATTGGGCCTTAAAATGCTATATATTTGCAACTGAGAATGATGGAGCCAACATATGGTTTCAATTGAGCGATTCTAATATATCATAAACAACCTCTTTATTTTTGGAAATACCTTTAAATAAAAATTTACAAAGCAAAAAGTCTAGTATTAAGCTGAAACAAATTGACATTTGTATCCTGTCTGTTGATGATCTCTAAGTGTCAGAAACAGTCAGATACAGCTTTCCCTCAGCTGACTGTATGAGTTCTGAAGTTTGAGACATTATTTACAGAACTCAGACTACAGCTTACCTTGTCTTCTTATGACTTTGTGGTGGCTCAGGAGCTGCCAGCTTGATTTAGTTCTTTATCCCTGAAAGACCGTAAGGATTTAACACACTATTCCTTTTTCACTGAAAGATTCTTATGTCTACAAAGTCTTGCCTTTGGCTTGGAAGTGAAGGAATTTAAATTAAATTGTGGTTATCCTCACCCAAAGCAGTTTGGTAAAGCCTGGTATGGTATGTCAGAAACAATGCCTGAGGCAGGTTGTGGGAGAATTCTAACTCTTCAAGAAAATTTGGCTCAGAATAGAGGAGCCTCTGGTATAATAGTTGCTGCTATAACATGCAGCAATCATAGATTTTTTTGTATATATTATTGTGTTCAAGTTTTCATAATGGATGCTTTGAGTTAATAGTATAGGTCTCTTCCCAATATACAGGTGTGGCATTCTTGTTTTAAGGAAGCTTTGGTTTGCCTGAGCCGAGATAGTTAATGTGAACACAGACCACTCATACATGTAACAGTGTCTTGCTTCATTTTGACATTCGAGTCTATGAAATCAATATTTGGGTTTTCTTTAGTTGTCACTCTCAACAGCTTGTTTATAAGCCTCTTTCCATTTTTGGCTAGTGCTTTAGATATTGAGAAAAACTGTTATGAGCCAAGTGAGTTTTCTTTTGATCTATTTTCTGTCTAGAGCCTCTTGTTCTCACATTCTTCAGTATCATGCATGCTAAGTTCATCATCTCACATCTGATCATGAAGGAGCTATCACTTTTATTCCAATGAAGATAAAGATAATTTTGAATTGTGCATTCCCCCACTTTCTTGTGTACAAGTCTGAAAACAAAAGAACCCCAAGATTATGGATCTACAAAATAACAGTACTTGGAATACTGATTAACCGCTGGAAGAAAGCAAGAAAGAGAAACCAGATCCTCTTTAGACTTAATATATATATTGTGTTAGTATATACACACAAACACAACCATACACACATATGTAGTATATATTATTGTATACTATATATATATACTATTATATACTATATATAGCATATAAATTTGTCAGTGTCATCAAAGTATCAGGGTTTATTGTTATTATTACATGGCTTATGTTATTAAAAATTTATCAGAGTAGATTAATGGTACATAATGAACATCATTATGACATTTTTATACATTAAAATTTAATCATTGGCAAACTTTGTCTGTAAAGAGTCAAATAGCAACTATTTTTGACTTTTAAAGAGTCAAGAGATAAAACTAATGATATTTTGGGTACTTATAGTAACCTCAAAGATAAAAGCTCCTGAATTTTAGTGATTGAATTGAATATGTGGTAATACTATGTAATTAGATAAAACTTACCATGTAATGATGTAACCTTAGTAATATAAATCCACTAAAGAGAAAAATAAAATGAGGATATAATACTATTTAAATTACTTTAAAGATAGATTTCACAGTTAACAAAATCAGTTGCAAGATTTTTTCTGTCAGTGTTCATCTGGTTCAATTGTGATGTTATGTACTAAAATATTTTATCATTGAGAATATCTTCTCACAATTAACTTCTGCTGAATGTTAGTATTTATCAATGTTCTCATGATTTTATGGGACATGTTCACTGTTTAGAAGGATTTGTAGAATTCAGTTAGATTCATTTTTTTTAAGTTAAATAAAAGCTACATTTTTTTTTGCTCTATATATTTGTCTCAGAGGAAAAACTACAGGAGTTGGTTACCTCCTTATACTGTATTGCTGTATTGGTCCCAAGATTTAATTCAGGTTGTCAGTCACCGTAGCAAATGTCTTTACCAACTGAGTTATCTGATTAGTTCTCTCAGAATTATCCCCAAGTCACTGCTTTTTAGTAAAACACTATATTGAGGATTGATTACCTTAAATTGGATATTAGGTAGATTTTATTCGTACAGTTGAAATATGTACATTTTTAAAAAAAAATCAAGACAGGATTTCTTAGTAGCCTTGGGGCCTGTTTTGGAATTAGCTCTTGTAGACCAGGCTGGCCTTGAACTCCCAGAGATCTGCCTGCCTCTGCCTCCCGAGTGCTGGGATTAAAGGTGTGCACCACTGCCTCCTGTCTTCATTTTTGGTATATTTA
>JAQHUG010000431.1:1124969-1140688 GCA_028555095.1 Dicrostonyx torquatus | reverse complement strand
CAGGTACAAAACCATGGCATCCCCTGGCTAGCAGGTATCAGAGCCCACAGGAAGTCTCCTAAATTTACAAGATTCATAACATCTCCCTCAAGGATTATATAATCAATGAAGACTTCTTGGTAGAGAGGAGATTCTCTGACCTCTCCAGCTACTTCCATCCCTCAGATAATTATGTGCTTTTCAGTGAGGCAGCTGTTTTTGAGTGACATATGCTTCTGTAAGGCATCACTCATGTTTTGTTGGTAGCTTCAGTGAACTCATCAGTTTACCAAGTTGGACTTTGGTAGAATCATTGCTTTAATCTGTTGTTGGTTTACTATCTGTGAGTAGGCATTTGTTTGTGTGTGGCTTTTAGGAAAAGTCATACAAGTATTTTTCACAAGGTTTTATTAAACTCCTTGCTGCTTCAAGAACAAGCAAACACATACAAATAAGCAAGCAAAACAAAATAACACTTAGTCTAGTTCATGCCTTTGTCTGTATGAACAAGATGCTGTTTTTATTGTCTTGAAAGGATATCTATTGAGTACTGAATATGGAGAAATAGACGTATAATTAATTACAAACAAGGTTTATAGTGGGAGCTAACGAGATAGAAGTTAGAAGTTAGAGTTAGAGTTAGATACTGTGAGAAGGCCAAGTAGAAAATTGTAATTGTAGGACTCCAGCTAATGTTATCTAAGTTGATGATGTTATATACTATGGCTATTCCAAAGTTTGTGGATACAGGTTAAGATGTTGTATTAACCAGACTTGATAATCACTATTAATAGCACAGAGGCCAAAGAAAGTAAAAACTGTGAACTCTCAGAATTCATTGCATGGTTGACTTTTGAAATATAATTGAAGTTTAAATAACTATTTTAGCAATTCTTTTTAACATTTTTATTAAGATTATAAGGGTAGAACCTTGTGTATCTATTTTTTTGCATTTAGAACATGGCCTTGAATACAGTATGTGCTCAATAAGTATATGTTGATTGATTTACTGGAAAAAATGAATTAATTTATCCAGGTGCATTTTCCTGGTACATAGCTAGAGCCTGTTTCTTATAATAACTGTCCCAGCTTTTCCCAGTGAAACAGCCTCTCCCAAGGAAGGATTCATATAATCCATTTGTGCTTTCCTTAGGCTCCTCCTATCCTTAGGCTCCTCCTAGTCTGTGGCAATTGCCAGGAAGATGTGCTCAAAACACCTAGTGTAACTGAGAATCTTGCATCATTATCTGGGAGAAGAACTTTCAAGTCCTGTTGCTCTGTGGAGACGAGGATGAAACTCCACAAGGTCATCAATGCTCTTAACACTGCCTTTGTGTTGTTTTCATATAAATATTTTTACTGGAACAAGTTTTGGCAGATGAGGCCTGCTCCCAGGACTGCGGAGAGCAGGACAAGTTTGTTCACCACATGCCAATGGTATGCACTTGAGTCAGCTCAGGGCTGGCGTGATTTCAACTCATGTCCTTTTCACTTCTGTCCTGATGCTTTCCCACTGACTCAGTGTCTACCCTTTATCCTTTCTTCAAATGGAAAACAGCTGGGCTAAAGTGAAGTTCATGTCCAAATCCCCTACTTTACTCTCTTATCAAGTAAGCAGCTGCTTTTTCTGACACATTAATTCCAATACAGAGGTTTTGTTAATTATCAAAATGTGCAATTGGGCAGCTTACTAGAGGGGCAGCCAAAACAGATTCACACATTGAAGCATCGCCTGCCACTCAATTATGGTAATTTCCTTTAAGGGTTCTTAGGTCATTTACTACTAGAAACTGTAGGAAGATACCTTTTATATGAGGTAGGAAAGTTTCTTTAATAAAGCACAGTGACTGGCAATGAGTGTAATAGAGAGGGGAATGGAGTTATATGGGTTTCCCAGGCCCCTTAGGAAGGGGATTAGAACTATCTAGGTTGCCCATATCCCTGAGAATCAGAACATGCAGAGGTAGGGAGCAGAAAGATCTTACGAGAGATCTGTTGGATCACTCAGGTCCAGAGAGTTGGAGTATAGTATGTGGCAGTAAAGGCCAATGTGGAAAACTAGGGGTCTTAGAGGAGGCAATTAGAAGCAAGTCTCCAGGGGTAGTCATCATTGAAGTGTTGGAAGCTGGATACCTTCTCAAAAGGATTCCTGGTGCATTAGGAAGCTCTGTGAGCTGCATGCTTTGAAACTTCAGAACAAGTGACCTTGAATAACATATGGAGAGATTGTGTTGTTGTCCTCCTGTTTTCACATCTCACAGGCAATACAAGTAAAAAACATATTTTCATCCTCTGCAGCAATCAACTTTTTTTAATGAAACCACCATAATTATTATGAAAGTGAAATTTCCCCAATCATAAATCCAAGTGAAGACAACCTACCAGAAAAGCTCACATAAAACAAAATAAAAACTGTGTTAAAGTGAGAAAAACTACAAAAGAATCTACACTCTAGCAGACGTATAAAATGCAACAAATAAGAG
Source organism: Dicrostonyx torquatus (assembly GCA_028555095.1). Classification (NCBI taxonomy): domain Eukaryota; kingdom Metazoa; phylum Chordata; class Mammalia; order Rodentia; family Cricetidae; genus Dicrostonyx; species Dicrostonyx torquatus. The sequence goes on along the minus strand of JAQHUG010000431.1, from coordinate 1,138,226 downwards.
AGACAGAGAGAGAGAGAGAGAGAGAGAGAGAGAGAGCATTCCACTATGACAACTTCATAAAGAGTAAACCAAAAATAAAGATGATTAGTTTTAAGACATCACAGAAAAGAGTTCAGAACACTGGTAATTTATTTTTTATATGCATGAGTGTTTGGCCTGCATGCATGTATTTCTGATCACCTGGGACTGTAGTTATAGATGGAATATGAGCAACCAAGTGGGTGTTGGGAACTGAACCCAGTCCTCTGCAAGAACAATAAGGGATTTTAAAAGTGAAATATTTTCTAAGCCCTTAGAATACTATTCTAAAAAAAAACCCACAAAGACTTCAAAGAGCAAGGAAAGGACTCAAATAGACAAGGAGTTGAGTCCAAGACATGGGAAAAGCTTACAAAGTAAGCTTTATATAGACAAGAATGCTATCAAAATATATGAAAGAATAAACTTATGGAAACAATTTTATGGAAGAGAAATTGAGAAAGGAAATAGAGACTTGAAAAAAGGTACTGAACAGAAATATTGGAAATGACTCAATCTATCAAAAACATAATATAAAGAAAAGCACCACTAGACTAATTAGGGAGAGAAATGAATTCCACAGATGGTGAATAAGGTTGAGACAATAACACACAAATACACAGACACACACACACACACACCATTTTCAATGAAAATGGTCAAAACCTCCAAGAAATATGGGGAACATTGAAGAAACCAAACCTAGGTTCATTGTATAGGAGAAGGAGCTGAGATGAAAGTAAAATAGCCTAGGCAAGATTGTCACCAATATTATAGCTGAGAACTTCTGAAACTCATATAAAAAATAGATACTCAAACACAGGAAACAACATTAAGATCTATATAGGGAAAATAGAACCTAAAAAAGAATGGAATAATATATTCCAAGCTTTTAAGTTAAATAGTTGTCAATAAATATTGTTATACCCAGCTAAGTTATCTAGTTAAAATAGAAGGATAAATAAGAAGGTTTAAAAACAAATACAAGTTAAGGCAGTTCACAACTTACCCAACTATGCATAAAGTTCTTTAAGTAATCTGTATGGAGAGGAAGAAGAATGTTTCACACAAGAACATAGAATAGGACAGAATATGGTCCATGAAACAACAGATGAACAGATCAAGAAATTAATCATGTCTAACACATCAGACCAATAAGCATCCAAGAATACCAGGCAAGGCAGAAAAATAACTAAATTAACCAACCAACAAAACAAAAAACAATAAAAGTATAAGCAATATTAGCAAATACTTCTTTTTTTCAAGACAGGGTTTTTCTGTGTAGCCTTGGCTGTCCTGGAACTTACTCTGTAGACTAGGCTGTCCTCGAACTTACAGAGATCTGCCTTCTCTCTGCTTCCTGAGCACTTAATTAAAACCTTGACTGAAAATTGCCTTAACTCATCAATTAAAACGCACAGAGAAATGAACTGGTTTAATAAATGCAACTGAACTATCTTTTGTCTCCACAAAACACTCACAAGTAGGAAAGATAGCTGTAAACTGAGAATCAAAGGAGGGAAGCAATCTACCAAACAAATGGAAGCATCGAACTAGTTGTCATAGCAACTCTTATATCTAACAAAACAAACCTCAAGCCAAAAATAATCAGAAGAGATAAAAGGCTCACTACATGTTGACAAAAGAAATTCATAAAGGTGATATAACTATTGTAAATATTTATGCAGCAAATCTTGAGAACTGTAATTGCATAAAATAAACACCCAGTGACATAAAAGAACACATGAATACTATTGTGATTTGAAAGAAAATGGCCCCCAAAGGGGGTGGCACCATTAGGAGGTGTGGCCTTATTGGAGGAACTGTGTCACTGAGCAGGTGGGCTTTGAGATCTTATATGCTCAAGCTCCCCTCATTGTGACTGTCAGCTGACTTACAAGATGTAGTTCTCTCAGTTCTAGCATCACGTTTGCCTGTACACTGCCATGCTCCCCATCATGGGATAATGAACTGAACCTCTGAAACTGTGAGTAAGCCACCTCAATTAAATGCTTTCTTTATAAGAGTTGCTGTAGTCATGGTATCTCTTCACAGTAATAAATACTCTAAATAGGAATGTTACATGCCCAATAGTGTTAGAGACTTCAACAACCCACACTCACATCTAAATAGGTCTTCCAAATAAAAAATTCAAAAAATAACTTGTAAAATAAATTATACCACAGATCTATTGGGCCTAATATATCTATAGAAAATCCCAGCAGTAGACAAGAAATATGCATTTTTCTCAGTAGAGAAATGACCTTCTCTAAAATTAATCATAGGTCAGAAAGCAAGCTGTAATAAATAAAAAATTAAATAATTGCTTCTATCCACAGTGATATCTAACTAGAAAACATGAATAACTTCTAATGGCATAGGGAATCTACTCAGTGAAATTATAACAAGGGTTTTTTCAAATTTACGGAGCAAAATAGAAATCTAAAACGATGAAGAATTTATTTAGAACCACAAATAGGTTTAACCAGAGAAGAACAACTACAAGGCACCTAGTCAAAACACCAGATATACCAAGCAAAAAACCAAAAGCTGTGGCAGGAAAATACTGCTTTCGACATCTGCAAAGTCGAAAGGCTTCAGAAGAATTAAGAGTTTGAGAGTGGCTGTACGACACAAAAACTTCTTACAACTCTAAAAGACAAAACAGCACTGAAAGGCTTATTTTGAAACCTGAAATTAAATAACTTCCAGTAAAGGTAGCTAAGTCCAACAAAGCCATCTTAAAATTGACTAAGGAATAGGAAGAAGGACCTTTGAAGACAAACAAAGGCAGCTTCTGGCCATGAAACCCGCACTGCAGAAGATTCTGTAAGGATTTCTATACATCGACTAGTTCATTTCTACCACCATGAAGGGCAAGCAGCATGCATTATGTTATTTCTTGGCCTTTCCTCATTATGTGTGGCTGATGCAGTGGTTCTTGCTTTGTAATTGTCCCTGAATCATCTTCTGTAGTGCTATCAACTTAACCTAGATAGCTCTTTCTCTCCTATAGGACCTCCAAACTGCTTCCTGTCTGACCTTCCACATCTCTGATTACTTTATTTCCATTAATTTAGCTATCATCCCAAATATGGGAGTGGATCCTATGCCTCATCTCCTCTTTGGGTTTGCTATGTCTGGAACAATAGCTGCCCCTTTACAGGTCATAGAAGTTTACATAATCTATTTTTTTTGAGAGGTGGTTCTCAGCCAACAAAAGCAGTTCCTCGACTCAGGTTTTTCTTCATGTCTCATGTCTATAGCCCAATGCTTTTCACATACCAGGCACTAAACAAATACTTATTTAATAAGTGATTTTTACATCAGATATAATTTCTTCCATCTCATTTACATAATCCAAGTTTAGAAAGATTTATGTTATTTTTAATTGTGTGTGTGTTGGTATGTTCCCATGGATGCAGATACCTTCAGAGGCCAGAAGAGGGTATTGGTTTTTAGAGGGAACCAGCAGTTGTGAGCTACTCAGTGTGGATACTGGGAACTGAAATCACTTGGGTCCTCTGCAGGAGCAGTATGGACTCTGACCTGCTGAGCTGTCTTTCTAGTCCCTAATAAGCAGGTTTCTATGCAGAAAGCAGGCATTGCTAATCAGTCCCTGCATATTTTCCCACTAAGTCCAACCAGAAATTTAGTGGTCTCTCAACACAGGCTGCAACAAGCCACTTCTATTCTATTGGAATAATTTTAATGTTAAGAATATACATGAGCCAAATGGTGGTGGTGCACGCCTTTAATCCCAGCACTTGGGAGGCAGAGGCAGGCGGATCTTTGTGAGTTCGAAACCAGCCTGGTCGAACTACAAGAACTAGTTCTGGTGCAGGCTCCAAAGCCACAGAGAAACCCTGTCTCGAAAAACAAACAAACAAACAAAAAAAGAATATACATGAGATAATAGAGTAAATATTTTTGTCTTTCTGTGCACTAGATAGTTTCTGGGATCTAAGTTCTGATATACTTTAACAGAGTAGATGTCAGACTCTTAGAATTTGTGTTTCTGGTCTCTGAGCATAGAGATGAGGCAAGGCTACGCATGGATCTTTCAACATGAGCCAATGCATAATCACCAGCTTATGAGCAGTCTGTAGTCCTTTGTATTCTTTCCTGCCTAATGTCAATGACTCAGCTGTATAAGCCAACAAGAGTATCAATGTTAAATGCATCTTAGCAGAGTGAAAATCAATGCTAATTGGTGACAGATGTGGAAACATAGTTCTTGTGTGTCCCTTTTCTTCCCAGTGGACTTCTGCAAAGGAAGTGTTAACTGACTTTGGCATCTTCTTTCCTTTCCTGAAGGCCTGTTTAGCAAAGCATTTGAGCACTTGGGAAATCCTTGATGCTTATGAAAACTAGGTTACATCAGACAATTCTCTTAATTAAATTTATGTTATTCCATTTGTTTTTGGCATGCTATCAGTGTAAAAATAAATATTTGTAGAGTAAATGAATTTTTTTCCTTAGGAGGCAATTCAAGCGAAAAGTGCCATGTTCTCTTTGGAGTGACCCTTTATCATTTTAGTACATATAGAATCTCTGCCAGTTGGTTGCCTTAGTTCCTTTGACTTTGGAAATAGTTGATGCAGTAGAATACTTCTTGGTGTGGAAGGCTAGCTTTTAAGTCTCTCAGGAGAGTCAGAAGCTTTGAATCTTTTCTTTGCATCTATTATGAAGCCTACTGCATGTTAGCCAGTTTTCAATAACTATTTAAAAATGAATTATTAACTACAGTGCTGGAAGGATAGTTTTTAAAACAAATATCAAGAAAACAGAGGTGTTTTATAATAATAAATATAAGAAAGTATAGGCTTAGGCCATATAATTAAATCATAATATCAAGAATTTAGGCTGGGGTGGTACCATGATTGGTGAAGACAACCTTTCCTTCTCTTTGTAAAATTAACTTTTATTGATTCTTTGTGGTTTTCTCATCCTGCATCCTGATCTTGCCCATCTCCCCAGCTTATTGCATCTGCCTTCTGCCCTGTCCTTGCAGCTTACCCCCAAAACAAAATTTAAAAGAAGAACCAATAACCAAATCAGACAAACAAAACAAAACAAAGCAAAATAAGAAAAAGGGAGGAAAAGAGAGAGGGAGAAAAAGAAAAAAAAAGCATTTCATTGTGGAAGTTGTTGTTTAGGTCTTTCATCTTCCTTTGCAAGTGTTCATTGTCTGTGAGTTGTAGGTCTGGTTTGAAGTTTCAGCCCTCTGTTACATCACTGACAATGGGCTCTCGCCCCCCCCCCCGTTGTCTTGTGTTGTGGAGATCTCATACTTTATGATCTGTAGGTTCTTATCCTCTCTTGCTCTAACTGTTCATAGATGAGGTGGACGTTGGGGTGCAGTATGCAACTCACTCCCCTGGGCCTGGGAGTCAGCTGGACTGGTCAGCCCACCAGCTTTTCCCCATTGTCAGTTCCTCCTCCCCCAGTGCATTCTTCCACACTGTCTCAGTTAGCCCACCACTGCAGCGTGCGGCAATGTAGACTGCTGCAAGGAGTAGGGCCAGTTCTGCTCTCAGGCCCTGAGTCCTGCTCACTCACACTCACACCAAGAGGACCAGCTCCACTGAATTGCCCAGGTGCAGAACCTTTTCTCCCAATTGCTGTAGGGGGTGTGGGAGTGGAGGGACAGGGTCAGTTTTCTTGTTCTCACACCCTCAGGGCTGCCTCACCTGTGCCCCAACAACAGGGCTATCTCTAGTGTGCTGTCCTTGTGGGCTACAGCTGGTGAGGAGCAAGGCTAGTTCTCCCACTCTCCTGAGTGATCCCAGGGCAAGCTGTCGTGGGTAGTAAGGGCTCAGGGAAGGGCATCGTTCCCTCAGGCCACACTGGCAGATGAGGCAGTGTGGTGGGGTCCGCTCTGCTGCAGCCATGCCCTCAGTGCAGGTTCACCTGCATCCCAACAATAGGGTCGGCTCTAGTGTGCTGTCCAGGAGAGGTGCAAGCCAGTGGTGAGGGGTGGGGCTGTCTCTCCCTATTGCAAGTGTCAGGGTCAGCTCTCCTGTTGTAGTATCCAGTGAGGGACGTGGCTAGCTCAGCATGTTCCCCTGCCCGACCTCAATACATATGGTTTCTATGATTCCTTGTGTTAAAACAGGCCATGGATATTGTCGGGGACTTACTTATCTATTCCTTTTTCCGGGGCATCTCTCTCACCCACACACTCCCATTCACACCTCTCAGCTCGGAGATAGCTACCTTTCCTGGGGCAATCTATGAATGAATCAGAGAGGCTGGAGCGAAAACCTCGGCTATTGTCTTTCTAAATAGTCGGGCGCCAGGTAGGAACCATGGCATCTCCTGGCTAGCAGGTATCAGAGCCCACAGGACATCAGCAAAGATGCCAGCTGCAGCAGGACCACAGACCCATGCGTAGCTCTCAGCAACTGCTTGGACCTGGATTTCTCCATGACCCTAGTGAGTAGAACAGGGCCCTTTATAACACTATGGCTCCAGCAGCAGGATGGCCTTTGGATACCAATGTGATCTCAGTTGACTGGTCATACCCCAGGCACCCACACAGCCCTTGGTGGCAACAGGAACCACTGACATCAACCCAGACTCTTGTTACTCTAGGGCCATGGACCCAGACATGGTCCTTAGCAGTAACCCTGACCCAGACAATGCCATGGCCCCTGAGTAACAGCATAGGAGATCCAGATCAGCTTGGTCCTGGTGGCGGCACAGCCCTTGGACACCCACATGTCCACAGGTTGAAGCTCAGATCTCTGGTATCTGTGTGACCTTTGGTTACAACATGGGCCATGGACACCAAATTCTGACTGTGTTAGGACCATAGAACCAGACACGGTCCTAGGAAACAGTCCGTGCTTGGGTGTCACCATGGCTCCAGGTGGCAGTACACTACACCCTGCTCAGCATGGCCCCTGCAGCAGTGTGTCCCTTAGCCACCTACATGGCCCTAGGTGGCCCTCCAGTCTCCTGGCATCGATGACCTTCAGTGGTATCAGGAACCATAGACAACAACACAGACCTTGGCTGCGATAGGGCCATGAACCCAGACATGGCCTTTGGCAGCAGGTCTGGCCCCAGATAACAGTGCTAGCAACTCAAATTGGCATGACCCAAAGGTGATAAAAGCCTCAGAGACCAACATGGTCACAGATTGAGGTCTAGGCCCTGGCATCCATGTGGCCTTTTGTGGCAACAAGGGCCAGTGGACAACAACATAGACCCTGGCTATGGTAAGACCATGGACCCATGACAGCAGCCCAGACCCAGAGGTCACTATAGCCCAAATGACAGCACAGGTCACCCAGATCATCTTGGTCCATGTAGCACCATGGCCATCAGATACCAACATGGCCCCCGGTGGTGGCCCAGACTATAGGCCTCTGCATGGTCCTTGGTGGCAACAGGAACCACGGACCTCATCCCAAGCACCCTAGCCTCTTCAGGATTTTGGACTAAGACTTGACTCTTGGTTATAGTCCAGACCTAAATATCACCCTGGACTGGGGTTGCAAACAGGCCAGTCATGTCAGCCTGTTCCTCAGCCACCTCAGGTATACCTCTTTCCCCAGACCATGACCTCCTCTCTCTCATCCACCTCCCAACCCTGTACCGTAATAGTATACTCACTCACCATAATGGTGCCCTATTGCCAAGCACCAAAGGAGGTGGGAAGGCTCCTGGTTGGCACATAATTGTTGCTGTAGTCCTTTCACCCTCCCAAGGCTAGAAACCCCCGGGGTTGTGCTTGGTTGAGTCCTGCTCGCTCAAGCTGCATGGAATGGCAGGGAGCTGCTGCTTGAAGACAACCTGGGGAAATGGCACAGCTCAAGTATGTTAAAGAGGGAGACAGCTGGAAAGTGTGTTGGTCAATTTGAAACTACTATAAAGCAAATTTTGTTGAATGAATGACTTACATCATAAAGATTAATTTCTCATAGCTACAGAGGCAGGAAGTACAAAATCAGGGCGCCAGTGTAACAGGGTTTTGGATTGGGTTCTCTATCTATGTCCTCATTCTGCCTTTCTTAGATTTAAGTGCTCAGAGAGCAAACTCTGGTTACTTCATTGTGAAGGACTCTATTCTCATCATAGTGGCTGTTCCCTCATGACTAATTCTGAGCTTCAATACTTCCTAAATGACTCATCTCGAAATAGGACCCCAATTAAGGGGGTTTTGAAATCAACATATGGATTCTGGAAAACCAGAAACTTAATTATAGCAATGAGTGACTTGGGAAGCTTGCTATTCTGTGCAGTTATTACCTCCCTAAGAAAATTTATTTCCAGATAGGAAGGTTTAGCATACACACGAGAGCGGTCTATGTATTCCTGAAGGCCTGTTGGGCTTGTTGCTGCAGTGGGATCTCATGAGAACCTTTGTAGGGTAGAATGGAAGTCAGTGAGTAGGAAATATTAGAAAGAGGTAATGGAAACTCATAAATACAATTATTTTACATCTCATACTCACCTTCTGCTTGTCTGAAACCAAAAAAGTTCCCAAAGTATAGTAAGATGATCAGGTTTAGAATTTTGTACTTAATCACATGAAACTTGTGGGGTTCTTTTTCTGGATGAGATGTATAGAAATGAGCATTTGGCACCTATTTCCTACTTGGAAATCTTCAGGCATAAAAATAACATTGAGAAAACAAGTTTGTCATATGGCAAACAAACCTAAACAGTTATTGAAATCTATTTAGTGCTTAAAATGTAAACCTAAGCCATGACTTAAATTGCAAACTTTGAGATCTGGGTTGTAAAACACAGCAGACCCTTGGCAAGATACTATAATTTTTTGAAATATTTTAATGATTAGAGCTCCAAAAATATGCCATGTTTGAAAATGACTTCAGAGATTTCTACCACCACTCATTTCTATAGAGGCAGAAGGTTCTTGAGGGAAAGGGTTTGCCTGATTTGCCAGTGGAATAAAGCTGATGGTATTGTAGTCTTCTCCTAGGAGGTAGATTTCAGCTTAGTAAAAGGGATGACTTTTTACAAGCTGGAGTTGTCCAAAGATGAGTATACTACCTTGGAACATGATAAACCACCAGAGTAGTTCAAGCATGAAATATAGAAACAGTCTCTGGCTTGCAATAGACTAGGGCAGCAAAGTCCACATTCCCTTTAGGGCTGGTCCCCATACAAGAACCATCAGGCATCCCATGGTATGCTGTGTTGGTGAGCCATGTCATTAGGTAAATTAGATATTTAAAATGCCTTTGAGGATTAAAATATTTTAGCTTAAAATGGATTTATTGGCATGTATTCTTGTCATAAGTTCAAGAGTATCTATATTTCAGGTCTGAGCACACAACTCACCCACTTCTAAGTCTCAAACATGGCCACAAGGAAGCCATAGCACAAGTCTTGCCATTGTCCATCTTTGTTTGGATACATGTTCTTTCACCTGGTACACCTCTACCCTCAGCATCAAATTATATGGTTTATCTTGCTAATAATATCCCCTTTAGCCCTCAAATCTTGCTCCTTGGTCTTATGACTATCACTCATTATTGTGCTGTTTTTAAGTATCACAGAAAAGCACAGTCTTGAGTCTGTGTGGTGGAGGTAAGAATGGCCTCCATAGACCCATGTATTTGACTACTTGGTTTCTCGTTGATTGAACTGCTTGAGAAAAATTAGAGGATTGTGGCCTTGCTGGAGAAGGTGTGTCATTGGAGAGAGGCTTTGTGGTTTCCAAACTTTGAGGTTTCAAAGGTTCATACCATTTTTAATTAGCTTTCTCTGTCTCATGGTTGTGTTTTAAGATGTGAGCTCACTGCTCCAGAGCCATGTCTGCCTGCTGCCGTGGTCCCTTCCATAATAATTATGGCATTCCAACACTGTAATCCCCAAATAATTGCTTACCTTTGCACATTAACTTGCTCATGATGCCTTATCATAGCAATAAAAAAGTGACTAAGAGAGCCTGGGAGCCTCCTTTCCTGAGCTCATACACTCCTTCCAGCTTTCATAAACAAGCCTACCAATGACCTAGACATTTTTGGTTCACTAGTCTCTGTTTAATGCAAAGTCCATTGGTTCTCTAAGTAGAGGCATGCAAACACTCAGGAAGGAGACACCCTCTCCTTTTACCCAACAACTTGAGATGCTGAGTTCTTCCAACGGAGCCCAATTCTAGACTTCTTAAGTGTATAGCTGAGCAGTTGCTAAAAATGAAATAAAACCATGTGTTCTGTTGCACTTCAACACGTTTCTCTAACAGAATGATGGTTTGTATTATATAATCTAATTAAATGATACTTACCACAGCGGTATTTCCGTTTTATATCTTGACAGGCACAAAGCAAAATTGAGCTGAAGAGAAAATGAACCAAGTCTAGTTATTTTGCAAATATTCCTTTAGGTTCCTTTTTTAGGAAACTAGCATATTCTTAAAATTTCTGGACTAATTTGCCTTTAAGTCTATGCTAATGGCACAAAGTAATGGCAACTATATATTTTTTTTAAAAAAAATCTTTCACTTGTCTACTTTATATAGTAGACAATGAAATGATGGATTTCATTTTCATTTTAAAAAATTAATTAATATAATTATTGTGTGTGCTCATGGTTTGTGTGTGTGTGTGTGTGTGTGTGTGTGTGTGTGTGTGTGTGTGTTCAGGTACATGTCTGCCATGGCATACACATAGAAGTCAAAAGACAATTTTTTGGAGTCTGTTCTTCTCTTTTGCTGTGAGTTCTGGAATCTAGGAATTGAACTGAGGTCATCAGGTTTGTGTGACAGTCACTTTCACCTGCTAAGCCATCTTAAGCCATCTTGCTAGGCAGAAACACTGAAGTTTTTATAAAGGTGATATCATTTTGCATCATTCGGGAGAATCATCACATCACTGGTGGACATACTGAATTTTTAATGCACAGTTATTCCTCAGAAAAACTAGCCTTAGTTATGTTTATACAATTAACAGAATTGTGCCATAGAAATGCTTTTGAGGATAATCTTTTTGTAATAGAATGTGAGCTAGAAGAACACTTTTAAAATGTGTTTTACTTTGGATGGGAATCAGAACAACTATGGCCAAATTATCTGGAACCTGGATCTGGACACGAACTCTGAAATGGAAAGATGGAACTGGAAAATGATTCAGGCACCAAGAAAGGGAACAAACCTGTCTCTGAATTCATCTGAGCCATTCTTGGATGGAAAGATGATGAGAAGTTCAAAGAAACTCATTCTGGTTTCTTTTGCTCAACTGACATTGCTCAGAGAGGTGGTTCTTAACCTATTTTGGGGTCAAAGACTTTTTTGAGAATTTGATGGAAGTTTCAGATAATTGCCCAGGAAAAGACTTTCTTACACAAGTGGTTACAGCATTACAGATTCCAAACAAGAACTTCAGACAAGGAGTAAGGCAAGGGATTAGGTACAAAATGTAAACTAAAGATCATATTCAAGGGCTCAGTACTAAATTATCATTATTTTGTACATGAATGCTTTGAAAATTTTAGTCTCATATTAAATAACTTGCTAAATGTGCCTAGAGAATAGCTATTTGTATTTGTTATCAGCAATGTAAATTTGTTTTACTTAAATTAATGCTCCAAGCTACAAAATGGAGTTGACTGTGTCTGCAGTGCCCCAGTAGTTGGTGAGTATATTCCAATCACTGAAGCCCCCTTTCCTGCTTTTACTGAGTTTCACATTTGATTCTTTCTTGATGATCCCTGCACTGTCCAGTTCCTCATTACTTCTACTGTGATCTGCCTGTGGGTTTCTAGATGTTTTTCTCATCTGCACCAATACATCACAACTACAGTACTTCTTATTCTTGGGCTCAGTAATCTTAAATTTCTCTACTAGTGTCATAAGTCATATTTAAAACTTTTAGCACACTATTCAAGATTTACTACCCAAATCTTGTATTTCCGTGTTTTGGAAAAATGTGCCTGTTTACCTAGTGACTCCATGTTTTCTTCCAGAAATCATACTCTTTCTGAAGAATCTTTTAGTCAGGCAGTGGTGGTGCACACCTTTAATCCTAGTACTTTAAAGGCAGAGGCAGGAGGATCTCTGAGTTTGAGGCCAGCATGGTCTATACTGAAAGTTCCAGGACAGTCACGGACAGCTAAGGCTACACAGAGAAATTCTGTTTCAAATAAAGACCACCTCCAGACTTCCCTCTCAAACAAACGAACAAAAGCTCTTGATCTCTCCCATCTCTTCCCTACGTTGCTTTGCTTGCCTTGTATTTCTCCTTTTTGTGAGAGTATTACCTTTTTCTTTCTGAACTTCTAGGGCATTATAATCTACATCTATTTTCAAACCTTTGTTGAGGTGTATCTAATACACTATAAATCAATGTGTCTAAATGTATAATTTAATTATTTCTTAATAAAATTACAGAATTTCACAATTGTCTTCCACAATCCTGTTCTGCATATATTTTTTAACATAAAAACAAATACAGTGTGGTGCTGATGTGTTTCAATGATAGAGCCCTTTCCTGGCATGTGTAACCTTAATTGCTAGACAGTGTGATCAGCAAGTAAATTTCATAATTATAACCATTCTGAAAGTACTAGCTCCTTTACCAATTACAAACTAAAGGGTTACAAATATTAAGTAATTATTCAAGTCCTACAACTATTATGAGGCCAAGTTAGCTTTGAGGTACAGAACTCCTTGATTACAGAGGACTTATTTTTAGGTAATATGACATAATGTCCCTCTCTAAAATTGTACACTATTAAATAAAAATGAGATTAGTTCTACGCAATGCTGTATTCAAAATGTCAGCACATACAGAAAAGGTCAGTAAACATCTGTTTGGTGATTTCATGAATGCATACCCATGTTTCACAATGGGTTTATTTTAGTATTATTCCACCATCGTTAATTTTCTCCAAATGAAGACAATGGTTGTCTTAGCTATGGGATAATTTATGCAACTATCTCAGGGTGGGGTAGAGACAAAAGTTTTCTTAATCCCAGGGTCACAGAAAGGAAATGAGTAAAGCACTAATTTATGCCACTCTTGAGTAAGCAATCCTTTCTCCATTCCATTTCCGGATCCTGTTACATAAGGCAGAGTCCCGAGTACACTGTTAAAAATTGTTTGGTTAGAGTGAAAAATCATAAAAAAGAGGAGAAAATAAAGGAGACAGAAAAGAAGAAAGATAAAAGAGGAAGGATAAGAGATAGAAAAAAGTAAGAGGACATGAAAAGCCGGGCGGTGGTGGCGCACCTCTTTAATCCCAGCATTCGGGAGGCAGAGG
>JAQHUG010000431.1:1057454-1073819 GCA_028555095.1 Dicrostonyx torquatus | reverse complement strand
GCTCAGCTGCTGGTTGCTTGCTTATGCCTGAAATAACCACATGAGAACTGTATTCATTTAAATACTGCCTGGCCCATTATCACTAGCCTTTTCTTGGCTAGCTCTCACATCTAAAACTAACCCATTATAAAAGTCTGTATGTCACCATGAGTGGTGACTTACCAGACAATTCTAAGGTATGTCCATCTTAGGCGGAAGATCATGGCAGCTCTCTCACTTCCTTTCTTCCCAGAACTTCCGTTCTGTCTACTCCGCCCACCTAAGGGCTGTGTCCTATCTTATAGGCCATGCATCCTTTTTATTTAACCAATCAAAGCACAGAAATACAGAAGAGCCCTCCTACTCCATATGCTTGCATACACACATACACACACATGCACACATACATAAAGTTAGTTGGGGGACACTTAAAATTTTTAAGCTGCATTTTTATGGCTTTTTTTTGAGTAGAAGCATGGGTTAGTCATTTTTAAGATCACTAAGAATAAGTAATAATTAGAATGTAGGGTGGGAGAAATGTGGTTACATGTGTTGGCCCTTTAATTGCTTAGATGCATTGGTAGAAGCAATTGATAATGATGGTGATCTTCCAAAATGGGCCAAGAATGTGTGATTAGATTCTGGTAATTATGAATAATATGATGTCCCAACAAAGAACATGGATTGGAAAGAAGGTTAGCCCTTCCTTCTGAATTTATGAAATGGACACATGGTCAGGTGAAGGTTGATGATCAGCAAACCTCCATATGGTGAAGAATGAACAGTATCTGGTTAAGCACTGAGATAGAAAGAGGCAAAACTTTCATTAAGCACAAAAGAATGTTCCCTTTGTTTCCAAAGAATGAGGGTGGAGGTTTTTCTAGGACCTGGTCCTCATGCTTCTCATATGCAAAACTGTACAATGTGCTCTTGGACATCATGTTAAAAATACAAAATTATTGGAATTTGTATGGGAACTTGAAGCTTTGAGTTTTCAAACTATTCTGTCTTCTTTCTCATAATACTTTTAATAGCAAAATTCTGAGACCCAATATCCACAAAAGAATCCTGTCAAATGAATAGGTTCAAGTAATTATGTGAGGGAATAGGAGTGGGTTGGACTGGAAAGTGAGTTAGAAAGGACATAGGCATTAGTGTTCTGTACAGGGATGAAGCATCTGTTGGAGGGAGAAAGTGAGAGTATAAGCAAAACAAGAGGTAGACTGGTTGTGATCCTGAGATGATAAGCCTCCAAGTCTTTCACGTGATGGGGCTAATATAGTAAAATGTCTTTAACCACAATTTCCTACGGTTCTCTCCATTCTTATTTCTGTTCTCTTAATTACTTTCTTCTTGTGATTTTTTTGTTGTTTTTTGAGACAGGGTTTCTCTGTAGCTTTGGAGCCTGTCCTGGAACTAGCTCTTGTAGACCAGGCTGGTCTCGAACTCACAGAGATCCGCTTGCCTCTGCCTCCCGAGTGCTGGGATTAAAGGCGTGCGCCGCCACCACCCGGCCTTCTTGTGATATCTTATTTAGCAGGGAGAGTATAAAGCATGATTATAATGTTTTCACTGAAATTTTATTGTTTGTACTTTTACATTTTGTATCTCTATGCATGCAGATAGTTTGGATTTGATTTAAGGCAGATATGATGGTTTGGAAGAAAATGATTCCCAAACAAAGTGGCACTATTAGGAGGTGTGGCTTTGTTGGAGTAGTTATGGTCTTGTTTCAGGAGATGTGTCACTGTGGAGGTTGTCTTTAAGGTCTCATATATGCTTAAGCCACACCTAGTGAGACAGAACACTTCCTGTTGCCTATGTAAGATTTAGATTTTCATCTGTCTCTCCAGCATCATGTCTGCCTGCACTCTGCCATGTCCCAGCATGATGATAATGAACTAAATCTCTGAACTGTAAGCCATCCAATTAAAAGTTTTGCTTTATAAGCATTGTCATGATCATAGTATCTCTTCATAGCATTAGAAACCCTAACTAAGAATTTGGTACCAGGGATTGGGATATTATTGTGATAAGACTAACCATGTTGTTGTTTGGAGGAATCTGGACTTTCATATTTTGGGGTTAGGAAAGCAGTAGAATGCTTTAAGCGCTGACTAATGAGCCATGCCAGTAGGAACATGGAAGGCAATAGTGCTGGGAGTGATTTGAATTGTGGAGGACTCATTCAAAAGGTTTCAGAGAAAAAAAAATCTAATATGTGTCTTAGTGATCATTCTTGTGATATTTTGGTGAAGAATGTAGCTGCTTTTTTCCCTTGTCTAAAAAGTCTTCCTGAGGCTAAAGAGAATAGTTTCATTGGCAGAGGAAATCTCAAAACATCCTAGTATATACTCTGTTGTATGGTTATTAGTGTTAACTCTGGAGAAAGTTGAACAAATAAAAGTACAAAATGTATGGACTGGGAAAGGGGCATCAGGAAGTTTAATAGAGCTTAGTCCTGTGTTCAAGGAAGTAAAGAGATTAAGAAGTAGAATAAAGGAGTGTGGACCTCAGGCAAAGAACTCAGCCAGCTAAATTTCCAACACTTGAACAGGAATTAAAGTAAAACTTAGAGCTAGGTGTGGCAGTGCATGCCATTAATTCCAGCATTCGGGAGGTAGACAGATCTCTGAATTTGAGGTCATCCTGGTCTATAGAACAAGTTCCAGGACAGGCAAACTTAATCCATGGAAATCAGAAAGCTGTAATTGAATGCAGGGGCCATGTTCCAGTTCTAGCAAGCAGAAGAACTTGGCAGCTTTGGCCACATGACTCTGGCTTTAGAATCAAAGACAGAAGAAAGGCATCATGGAGTCTTTCTCTGTGACTAAGGAATGTGTAAGGGATGTCCTTGAATGGTGTCCCAGAGAGGCCATTGTATGAAGCTGTGAAGGAGAAGGCTGGATTGCTTTGGAGATACCAAGACATTAGAGATGCCAGATCATGGGATATTTGCTGAGGAAAGTTGGTAACAAGGAGCAGACTACACCTAAGAGAAAGAACTGTGTTGCAGTCAACAAAGCTAAAAGGAATTGGAGATCTAAGAGTGTTTTGACATCAAACATGGAGATAAGAGTTCAGAGTTTGCTGGGTTTTGTTCTTACTTTGGTCCAGCATTTCCTTACTATGCTCCCTTTCCTACATTTTGGAATGGTAATGCATATCCTATGCCAAGTGATCTGCTTTTTGATTTTGATTTTATAGGATATTACAGTTAAGAGATTGTTTGAATTTAGAAAAGACTTTAAACTTTAGACTTTTAAATAAGTTTGAGACTATCATAGACTATGGGGACTTTTGAAGTTGTTCTGTATTATGATATGGCTGCAAGCCTTCAGTTGCCAGGAAGTAGAATGTGGTAGTTTAAAAGAAAATGACCTCCATAGGGAGTAGCACTATTAGGAAATGTGGCCTTGGAGTAGATGTGATCTTGTTGAAGAAAGTGTGTCATTGTAGAGGCAGGCTTTCAGGTCTCACATAATGTTCATGCTATGCCCAATGAGACTGATCACTTCCTGTTGCCTGTGCAGAATGCAGTTACCTCTCCAGCACCGTGTCTGTCTGCATAACACCAGGTCCCACCATGATGATAATGGATTAACATCTAAACTATAAGCCACCCAGTTAAATACTTTTCTTTACAAAAGTTGTCTTGGTCATGTTGTCTCTTTACAACATTAGAAACCCCAACTAAGACAGCAAGACTTTCAAATCTGTCACCCACCATACAGAACTGAATTGTATTGAGATGCACCAAATATGGTACCTAGAAGATGGATGTTATACCATAAACAGTAATGGAATTTTTGTTTCTTATGATGACATGCCATTTTGCCACAGACTGGCTCAGGGGAGCTCCTCACACCATGGGAGAATCAGGGTCTTGGTACCAGGAAGGTACAAGTTAGGTGAATGACAGACAGACCAACACACAAGAAAGTGGTTTGAATCTGCTGCAACTTTACTGAATTCGTATTTTCATTATATAGTATTCAAACAAAGAACAGAACCAGAAGGTCATATGTCATAAGTTGGCACAGTATGAAAGCTTCTTCTAGTCACAACAGTGATGAGCAGGTGTTAGACATAACACAATCTGGGAAAGGAAACTCTTGTCCTTGGGAATAAAAACCTCAGGCCAGTGGGTACATCTTATCTAGGAATAGAAAGTTTCTTTCTCATAATTGCTATACTGGCCCTTCTTTTTTCTTAACCCTTTCTTTATATCCTTTAATGACTCTTTGCATCTGCTGAATTATACTTTATACTGTCTTATGTAGCAGGTACTATGGGGGTTGGGATCTAGCAATTTTACCCATAAATGGTAAAGTTAAGTCATTCTGGTTTTTTCCCTCATATACTACAAATTTATGATTGTCATTCTCATGTCTTCCTGTGAATGAGGTCATTAGTGACTCAGTTGTACTCCCCTATTTAATTTAACTACTCCATGAGCCTTACGTGTTGGAATACTTAATCTTGTAATGGATATTTCCTTGTTTCTGTATATCCAGAATGGGGATATTTTAATAATATCTGGATTTTAACCTATGTTTTTCCCTATTACATCAGTCTTTACTTAGGAAAAATTCCTGCTGCTGTAGCTTATCCATAATACTCCCTTTACTGATCTCTTATTGCTTACAGCCAGAATTTGCACAAGGGCTTGAAACACTGGAGACATCTTGAGCACCATTCTAGTATCCAAATCAGAATTATCATTTCCAGAAACATCAAGGGGTTCTCTGGTAAGATTACGTGCTTGACCAAGTACAGCAAAGAGCATTATCAGGAAAGAGAATAGCAGAGGCAGCTGACCATCTATGATAGCGGTGAGAACATGATCCTCCATATGAGTTCATAACTTGAGCTGATTACCACGGAACACTGGAGGCTTAGCCTGAAAGCATAACCCCCCCCTAAGATCCCGTGTACTTTGAGCCAAAGGCATCATTGTCACACAGACGACATTGCTGTGGGTGTGGCACCATTTAATAATTTTTATACATGGTGTATCATCATTTCATTGGTGGAACATTTGAGGAAAGTTTGGAGACTTTTTCAAAGTCATAGAACAGTAGCAGGCAAAGGAACTATGAATTGATCTATAGAAATTGATTCGAGAACTCATGTACTATATGTGTTTCAAAGGCCAGGATAGGTGCTGAATGCCAATCTAAGTGGTGGTGGGATAAAGGAAGTGAGTCAATGAAGCCTTTATATAAGCTACTAAGAAACCATATCATACATAGGAAGAAAAAATTCACCAGTATGTTTATTGTTTTCATTTTGGAAACAAACACCACAAGTGAAAAGGAACAAACCCTAATTTAGACAAATATTTTGTTGTGCAGAAAAAGAACCAGTAGAAACAGGCTGAGGAAAGGCATTAAAGTTGTACTTTTCTGTTATGAAATGTTCTGGTTCAAGTTATAAATCTTTCTGTCTTAATTCTCCAGAGTAGTAGCAATAGGTTATTGTTTGGGCAAGTTAAAAGGACAAATGACCATTTATTCGCCAAAGGGAAATCATTTAAAATGCACTGTAAAACAATAGAAGAATTTGAATCCATTGGTGCAAAACCAAACTGTAAGGAACGTTTTAGTATCAACCTTTACCTGTACTTTCTCTAACAGGAAGACCATTGTTAAGATCTATGAGCCTGATCATACAAGAAAAAGTTTTATTTGGTTCTGCAGAAATCCTGACTCATAGTGATTCCATCCTTCTGGGACCTTGGCAGAAATCAAGTATTTCTTCACAACAGCTGTGAGATCTGCATGAGATGCCCCTGTGCACAGGCAAGGTCAACTCAGTTGGTGAAGCAGAGACCAGCCAAAGAGGGAAAAGAGCCACAAAGAAGAAACTGAATAGTAGGCTGTTGTTCCATCCAAAACTTAACACCATTAAAATAAGAAAATTAATGTTCAGAGAATTCACAATATACTAATGACATAATCAGATTAACTTTACTGTCTAGAAAATACCACAAGCTTCATTCATTTAACCCACTAAGAGAAAGATCTAGAAAGAGAATGAGAATGGAATTTCCAGGGTTTGGCCAGGGTTTGCATTTAAGACCTGTAAAGTTGCACAAGACAGACATATGAGCCACCAATGGAGTTACTAAATTTTGTTAATTTAAACATATAGTTGGATTTCAGATACCTAATGTAAATTTAAGTGACTTGATTATTAAGTGACAACACTGCCTAGTTCAAAAGGTGAGGGCAGATTAAGTTAGAAATCCTTTGTAGTACCCATAATAGCTGCTAGTAGAATCTTCCACCAAGAGATCAGCATTGTGAGTCTGAAAACAACCCTATACCTAGCTTAACTGACAAGTTCATATATGATAGAGGTGCTGTTACAGACCAGTAAGAATTTTTTCTATAAACTAAAATTATTTGCTATAATACAAAAAATACTATGCTATGTCACACAATTAACAAACATCAGGTTCACATAAATTATAGATAAATATGAAAATCAAGAATATGATTAAGAGACAATGTAGTAGATACTAAAGATTCCTAGCTTGAAAAGAAAGTTTCAAAACATCAATCTTCAAGTGATACAGGGAGGTATTGATTACATTAAAGTTAATATTTTCTGTGGACCAAAAAGCATTAAAAAAGGTGCTTTAAAAAATAAAAAAGTCCGCAAATGAGAGAAAATTATGGTAGAACACATTATATATAAGTTTGGAAAATATACTTTAAAATTTTGCAAATCTGAAGAATGAAAAAGAACCAAATAAAAGAATGCTCAATCTCATGGCAATACAAGAAGTTAAAAGCACTGGCAGCCATAGTAAACCTGTTAGACTTAAAGAATGTAACAAGAAATGTTCTGAGGCTTAAGAGCAATGAGTTTGCTCACAATGTGGAGACAATACATTCATATATTTTGGGTAAACTGTTTAAATTTCCTAGTGACATGAAATGAATATACATTTTTGACCCAGTGCTCTTGCTCCTGAGCATATAACCTAGAGAGATAAGAGTATGTGCACTGTGAGACACATGAAAGACAACACTGACATACCAGAGAAACTGGACAAAGAACTACACAAATTTAACAGGCTAATATATAGTTTATGGTGTGTTTCCATAATGGAATAATATAGAGCTAATAATCATCTACCTAGAGGAATGTAAAAAATAGAATGTTGAGTTATAGGAACCAAGTCACAAGTAAATATATAGTCTATTTTTATCTAAGTAAAATTTAAAACAATTACATAATGTCATGGTTCAGTATAAACAAATGGGTAGTAATGGCCACAAAGAACAAGAAGGAAAGTATTAGCAGGTTCATAATCACAGATTCTTGCAGAGAAATAAGGAGAGGCACACAGGAATTGGGGGGGGCTCTGTGATATTATTTCTCAGGCTGAGTGTTTGATCCATTAAAATTAATTTTTTCTTTAAGCTAATATGCATATATTTTCAATTATTTCAAATTCCTGCTATACTTTACTGATGTGGGATTACCCTCAAAGATTAACCAAGGCAGTAAATATAGGAGTAACAGACCCAGATAATCAATGAGTACTTATTGAATCTCTGACTTTTGAAAATGACAACTTCGAATTCAAGAAGATACTTGGGTCTTTAAAGGTTAGATCAACACCTACTTATAATAATTCTCAGCTATCAGGAGTACCAGTGGACTATCCTTCCACAGGGATTGCTCAATAGCCCAGCCTATGCCAATACTTTGTAAGTCAGCCATTGGAAATAATACATAAAAAATTTCCTAAATCTATAATTTACTATTTCATGGATGACATTTTGCTATCTGTTTCAAACATAATACTTTAGAAAGAATGTTTGAAGAAGTAAATAAAGTTTTGCCAAAATGGGGATTACAAATTGCTCCTGAAAAATACAGAGAGGAGAGTCTGTCAATTACCTAAGTTACAAAATAGGTTTACAGAAAATTAGAAGACAAAATCTTTTTTTTATTGTTAAAAGAAAAATTTACATTTACTCCCCTTGTCCCAGGCCCTCCAGCTTCCTCAATACCCAACCTCCCTCCCCCTGCTTCCTTAAGAGGGGGCAGGATACCCTGCCCTGTGGGAAGCCCAAGGCCCTCCCCCCTCCATCCCGGTCTAAGAAGGTGTGCATCCATATAGAATAGGTTCCCAAAAAGCCAATACACACAGAAGAGATAGGTCTCTGTGCCATTATCATTGGCTTCTCAGTCAATCCCCATTGGTAGCCACATTCAGAGATTCCAGTTTGGTCATATACTCATTCAGTCCTGGTCCAGCTGGATTTGATGAGCTCCAAATAGATCAGGCACACTGTCTTGGTTGGTGGGCCAGTCTCTCACGGTCCTGACTTCCTTGCTCATCTTCTCCCTCCTTCAGCTCTTTGACTGGACCTTGGGAGCTCCTCTTCTCCCAGTTCCCCCCACCCCCTTTGACTCATCCTCTGTTCTCTTCAGAAAAAGGCAGGCCTCCCATGTATATTTGGTAGCCATGGCAGATTAAGTTACAGTGAGATTAATCACCTCCTTTCCAATTAATGTTGGATGGCAACCCGGTAGGAGAAAAGAATTCTAAAAACAGATGACAGTGTTTTAGTTAATATTTTTGCATCAAATAGCAGCATTCTTTGTCATAGCCAGAATCTGGAAACAACCTAAATGCCCCTTGACCAAAGAATGAATAAGTAAAATGTGGTACATTTACACAATGGAGTACTACACAGCAGAAAAATAATGACACCTTGAATTTTGCAGGCAAATGGATGGAGCTAGAAAACATAATTTTGATGAGGTACCTACATCCAGAAAGAAAATTATAACATGTACTCACTCATAAGTGATTTTTAAACATAAAGCAAAGAAAACCTGCCCACAAATCACAATACCAGGGAACTTAGACAACAATGAGGACCCTAAGAGAGACATACATAGATTTAATCTACATGGGAAGCAGAAAAAGACAAGTTGTCCTGAGTAAATTGGGAGCATGAGGACCATGGGAAAGGATTGAAGGGGAGGGGAGAGGCAGGGAAGGGGGCAGAGAAAAACATAGAGCTCAATAAAAATAAAAGATAACAGAGTCAGTGATAGCCCCTGATCCCACAAGAACACCAAGCTACACAATTGTAACACATGTGCAGAATGTCTAGGTCAGCCTCGTGCGAGCTCTCTGGTTGGTGGTTCAGTCTGTGCCAGCCCCTATGAGCCCAAGCTACTTGATTCTGTGGGTTTTCTTGACAATCCTGAACTTTCTTAAAGGGATAAGAATTATTTTCTTAAAGGTTTGCCTATGAAAAATGAAAATGTCTGTTTAAATATTTTTCATTGAAGTCACCACTTATAAATGCTTACACTTTTTGATGTTAAAAATACACCCCCCCAAAGTTTTGTTATCTAACATTTTAAAGATCTTGGACACAAGATCATATTTAGCATAATACTGGCCCATGACTTTATAGAATAAAGTAAAAACACCCAGGCAAACATTAGAAGGCAGTGTCACATATCACATCAGATAGACAATATGGATTTCTAGATACCTGAATCCAAATTACAGATACACTAAGTTAACAATGTGACATACACAATATCAGGTGCCTAATCAAGAACATGAGGTTAACAGTATCTTTCATCAGGTTATTGTGAAAAGCAAATGTTATAGTCATACAAAGCAAAACCTTTAGGCACTATAAAGATATTTTAATAATAAAAATTGGAATTACCTTTTCTTTAGACAAATCTAAAATTGTCATTGGACAAGATAATTTGGGGAAATGGAAAAGATGCAGAGTAAATGAGTACACTTATTTGTGAACACACCTATAATTTTACCATTTGGGAGACTGAGGCAAAATGCTAGCAAATCTGAGTCCAGAATGAGCTACATTGTGGACTCAAAGCCAGGGTTGGCTAAGTAACGAGAAAGTACCTGCGTAAAAAATTATAACAATCCCGCAAATGCACATTGCTTTGTAAAGTACAAAGAATCCAGATGAGGCAGATTAGTCATGATTAGTCATCATGAAAAGTAACCTGATGTTTTCCCTCACATTCTTTCAGCTTGCTTTTATTTTCTGAATGTTTAAAAGCTTTTTAAAGGAAAGGTTCTCTTGCTCAGTCACTAAATAAGGTCCTGCAATTATCAAAGACCACTTATATTTTGGTATGTACTGAGTATAGATAACCTCAGTGACATTCTTAGAAATGCATTCTAGTATATGTGTATGACTTTTTTTTGACAACTTCTTGGGGCCTTTTTTTTAAAAAAAGGATTTAAGAAACTTATGCTCATAAAATTGAAATGTGGAACCTATTTTATGTTTTTCTAGAATTATTGAATTTGATAATGATATAATGAAACAATCATTTGCCTTGCTTCTTTTCCAATGTGGTTCTTTTAGAGTATGCTGAAGTCAAATTTTAGTTTCATTGATGGATTGAATTTGCAAGTTAGTGTGTCTGAGATACCACTTTTATATACTTTTGTTTTTCACTGTAAGTAAAAATGACAACTTCAATCCAACTTTAAATGTGTTCTTATATAGTTTCCTTCTGCTGAACCCATAACTATTTGGCTCTTAAGGTTGATATATTTTAATATAATGCGATCAAGATTTCCATGATCAAGTTACATAGTAGAATTATGATCTCATAAGCTCTACTTTTGAATCTTTAATTATATAAAGACTGTGGCTAGTGGAATGGAGGTCAAAATACTTTTTTATAATGTGCTTTAGAAACAGTCTGATAGCATAGACAAAGCCTTAGTATTTCCTTAGGCAAAGAAAGGTATGTGAACATTATTTGTTGATGATGTTTTTAATATAGCCTAACCCCAGTTAACCTTGCTTTACTTCTCTAGCTTACTGCATTTATAGCAACAGCCCATCTCAAATTTTGCCAAAATTGTTTTTGTGTCACAACCATTGAGATAGACCAAACTGTTGAGTTGTGTAAACCATAAGCACTGTTTTTCACTCTATGTAAAATGTGATTTTTTAAAAAACAGACATTGTATGGTTTATTTTTTTATTTTTCCATTCAAGAATTTACACTTCCTCCCCTTCTCCCATTACCCTCCCACTCCCCTACTAGCCCTCCTCCTTCCCCCTCCATCCTTAAGAGAGGGCAGGGTACCCTGCCCTGTGGGAAGTCCAAGGCCCTGTAAAATGTAATTTATTGGATAGTAAATGTCTTGTTGACTGTGTGATGATCTTAACATCTCTGGGTTGTACAATCTCTCTCCTCTCTCTTCAACAGGATTCTCAGAGCTTGGCCCCATGTTTGACTATGGATCTCTGCAACTGTTTCCATCAGTTACCTGATAAAAACTCTCGGATGACAACTAGGGTAGTCACCAATCTGATTACAGGGGAAGGTCAGTTCAGGCACCCTCTCTACTATTGCTAGGAATCTTATCTGGGGTCATCTTTGTGGATTCCTGGGAGTTTTCCTGGCACCACGTGTCTCCCTGACGCTGAAATGCCTCCCACCCACCATTAAGACATCTCTTTCAATGCTGTCCCGATCCAACACACACTTTCATACCCAACACAATCCCTCATGTTTCCGCCCCCTTACCCCCAGTGCTGACCTCAGTTGACTCAGGAGTTCTCTTCTATTTTCTCTTCCCAGGGAAATCCATGCTTCACTCCCTGGGCCCTCCTTGTTACTTAGCATCTCTAGAACTGTGTATTGTAGCATAGTTATCATTTACTTTACAGCTAATATCCATTTTATGAGTGAGTAAACATCATGTTAGTCTTTCTGGGTCTAAGTTACCTCATGGAGCTGAATGCCTTCTGTCAGGCTGAGAATAGAGTCAATAAGATGAAAAAGCAGCCTACAGAATGGGAAAAGATCTTCACCAACCACACATCTGACAGAGGGCCAATCTCCAAATTACATAAAGAACTCAAGAAACTAGAAATCATAATAGCAAATAAACCAATTAAAAATGTGGGTACAGATTTAAACAGAATTCTCAACAGAATTACAAATGGCCAAGATACACTTAAGGAATTGTTCAACATCCTTAGTCATCAGGGAAATGCAAATCAAAATGATTCTGGGATACCATCATACACATGTCAGAATGGCTAAGATCAAAAATACTGATTACAGCTTATGTTGGAGAAGATATGGAGTAAGGGACCACTACTCAATTGCTGTTGGGAGTGTAAAATTATACAGCCACTTTGAAAATTAGCATGTCAATTTCTCAGAAAATTGGGAATCAATCTACCTCAAGATTCAGCTATACCACTCTTTGGCATATATTCAAAGGATATTCAATTATACCATATGAAGACTGATTCAATCATGTTCATAGCAACATTATTTATAATAGCCAGAACCTGGAAACAACCTAGATACCCCTCAACTGAAGAATGATAAAGAAAATATGGTACATTTACACAATGGAGTAGTACTCTGCTATTAAAAAACAATGACATGAACTTTGCAGGCAAAAGGATGGAACTAGAAAAAAATATTCTCTGTTGTCCTACTTCCCTCACCATATTCATATTTACTATGAAGAAAACTTAGTAACAGTATCTGACAGCTATGACCACCTCTTCTCAGATTTCAAGTACTGGGAGGAAAAAATGATCAGTTTAGTCACAAATATGACACCATCTATCCACACAATAAAATCTGAATTTGACTATTATCTATGGCAATCTGAAAGGCTTTAACAATGGTTCATATTTTATCAGTTGGTATAACCTTATGAAGGAACAATTTGATCTACATATATAGGAACCACAAAACTGCTCCCAGGTAAGTCAATGTGCTATATTAATAATTTTTTCTACAAGAAAATTATGAAAACATTAAATCAAATAACATTTGCTTAAATATATGTTATAATACTGAAACAAACTAAAATTTCTAAAGATTGATAAATGGTCTTGTATAATGCATTCTTCTTCAATTTGATGAACATAAAAAAGAATAAAAATGTTGGTCAAATTATTGTAATACATATGTCTAAAGGCATGTATCTTATGTGTTTATAAAATAAAATTGTACCTTTTAATGTTTATGATCATGAAAATATTCATAGAGAGAAGAGTATATAGCAACAAAGATATATAAAGTATAAAAGTAAGAAGAGGATTATAGGTAATGTCTTCATTTTTCTTTACTCCTCTCTTTCTCCTTTCTTTCCTTTCCATTTTTGCTAGTTCCTATAACATCATTGGGCACTTTTTTGCCAAGTAATAAAAATTAAAATACAAATGAATGTATAATACTTCCTTTAATTGCAATGTGTTATTAAAAAGTTGCTTATCAGATGTGTTGTGAAATGGTAAATTATTAGCTTTATAAAATCAAACAGTATCAATTGTATGATTAAACACTGAATGTTGAGATATGTACAAATATTACTTTAATTTTTTATATAGTTATATTCATATTTTGTGTCATTGCATTTAGATTATGACAAGAACTAGTCAGGCAACTATACACATGGTATGAACTAGCACTTGATGAAACAAACTGTTATTAGACAAATTATTCTCATAGCTACAGAACATTAAATTAAACTGGATAAAACAGTAAATCCTGTTTTTAAAAAAAGCATCTCAGACAATAATCATATTGCAATTCATACATATTTTCCAGGCAAGCTATAATGTTTTCACTTTAAGAACTATTGAAAAATATTTGAAGTCTAAATTCCAAAAATCTGTAACATGTCTTATGTCAAACTCCCCTAATTGCCTGTGGTTATTTTGAAATCTTGTTAGACATTCTCAATTTAAGAGCAGGGATGGCACAAAATGTTTTCTTGGCAAAAGAGCCAAAGTCCTGGATTTCAAGTAAGGTCTGATATGGTCTTTTTCATTGACTTTGGAAAACTTTAATCACCTCCCTATAACCTACATTTTTCTAGCATGAAATCAAAGAAAGAATATAACCTTATGGGCTTTTTTATTTCCAGTATTACATACTGGAACTCCAAAAATAAAGATCTCATTTTGGTCCAACCCTTGCCAGTGATGAAATAAATGATTGCTTACATAGTTTGTAAAAGATATCCTGACCCCAAAGGTGACTCTTTTTGGTCTTAGACATGAAAAATATTTCAATGTCTTGAGTGAATCAAAACATGCTGCTTTCAGAAAGGACCCGACTTGATCTTATAAGCTATGTGGTTTCTGGTTAGGTTTGTGGCTTATGACCGTGGGATCCACAATATGAATATGGTCACTGTGCTTATGATGTTGGAAAAACTACATTGGGAAGAAATGGAAACACTGCAACAGTACTATTTTTTTCAAAACACTGTGTTTCCCTAAGACTTCTCAATCCAAAAATGTTTTATAAAATCAACAATGACCTGACAATTTTGAGCAGCAGTCTGTGAAAAGATCATATAAAACAGGGAGATTAGGGCTGCAGAGATTGCTCAGCAGTTAGATGCTCTTCCAGATGACCTAAGTTCAATTCTAAACACCCACTTGGCAGTTCACAACCATCTGTAACTCCAGTTCCAGAGGACCAAACACCCATGGCAAAACATCAATGCACATAAAAATAAAACAGGTAGATTTGGAATCTCAAAAATATTAAAGCTATCTTATGGACTTTTAAAGTAAGAGAGTGAGTTATACTTAATTAGGCAAATTTTCTTCAATATAGTCATATCACTTTGGCTCAAATCCTCCTGATTTATTCCACTTTGGCTTTGTTGTAAAGCAAACAGCATTTAAAAAAACAAAACAAAACATGTTTACCTTACATAGTGACAGTAAGTTCCTGATTAGCTAGAAAAAGCAATCATTTAGTATGAGAATTGAGCAATTTTTTCTCAACTAGAAAGTTTAGTAAGAATTTTTTTCTAAAATAATTGTATGAATGTTCTAAGATATAGTAGTTATTATATGGATTTCTACCTCTACATATAATAGCATAACTACTAATCTACACAGCAGAGAATCAGCAGAATGGATTGTTGTAGCTAATCACAGCCAGTTAAAATGAATACATTTCATATTAGAAAAATTATGCACATTTTACAAAAGGCAAAAGTCAAAGATACTTTATACAATGATTTGATCTTGAAAATATAAAGCTGTACAAAGAAGTTGAGTGGTAAAATGTGATAATCTTAATTTTCACTGTTTTAGTACATTTACTCATGTATGAGTGTTTGCAAATGTGAATATGCACAAGACACGGCATGTGTGTGGAGGCCAGAGGACAACTTTGGGAGTTAGTTCTCCATTTGGGTTGTGGGAATTGAATTTAGGACAACAGACTTGGCAATAAACATCCTTACCAGCTCAACCATCTCTGTGGCCCAATATTTGATTTTATATTATAAAATCTATGTGAAGTATTGGTGTAGGAGGTCATTCTATCTATGTATTGCTTTCATTGGTTTATAAAGAACTGCTTTGAGCCTATGGCAAGGAAGAACAGAACTAGGTGGGGAAAGCTAGGCTGCATGCAGGGAAGAAAAAGGGCAGAGTGAGGGAGACACCATGGATCCACTGCTGGAGATAGACATGCTGGAACTTTGCTGGTAGGCCATTACTTCATTGTGATACACAGATTAACAGAAATGGGTTAAATTAAGATGTAAGAGTTAGCCAATAAGAAGCTAGAGCTAATGGGTCAAGCAGAGATTTAATTAATATGGCTTCTGTGTGATTATTTTGGTTCTTGGTGGCCAGGATTAACAAGCAGCCTCCTCCTACAAATTGGTGTCCAATGTCGGGCTAAATCCATTTAAAATCTGAGATAGTTTAAAAAAGCAATTCTAGAAAAAGAAATACAGAGTTTAATGGAGCTTCTTGTTGTTTGGTGGTGGCATGCCACAGCTCCTTTAAGAAAGATTTTTCTGATTCAGCTGTAGCAGGAAAAAAGTTGCAACCATTTTAAAATGCCATCTTTCTGGGCTATGCTGCCAGCGCGAACTCTGACTCTTTCAGGCAGGAGGTCGACTACAGAGTATTTGAGTGTGGTTTGTGAGCAGACTGCTGTAGCTTGCTTAATGGTGGCATGGATTGACTGTGTGCCTAGAAGTGGGGCGGTGTGCATGGCTCAGAGATAAAAAGTGACTCCACCATGCTAGACTGGGTGGGGCAAGCAGGCACTGAAGTATTATCCAAGCAATGACGCAGTTTAAGTTTTTAAAAGGCGCTTAGCATTTTAAGAAGTGCTCCTGGACAGTAAAGAATTACAGATACATGGTAGGACAGATTTAGACATAAAAGACATATAAATGGGTCATAGTGTTGGAAAAATATATGTAGGCTTGAAGGAGAAAAGAAAAGAAAAAGAGTACAGAGAGTCATAAAATAAAGTTAATGCTTTAAAAAATGGGTAAAGGGGCTGGAGAGATGGCTCAGTGGTTAAGAGCATTGCTTG
>JAQHUG010000431.1:1037407-1049462 GCA_028555095.1 Dicrostonyx torquatus | reverse complement strand
TTTTGTGTGATTATTCAGGACTGAGCAGCCAGGAACAAAATCATATTTTCAGTCGAGGGAGAGAGAGAGAGAGAGAGAGAGAGAGAGAGAGAGAGAGAGAGAGAGAAATCAAGGAGAAATTTGCATTTTGCAGTGAGATTTTGCCCTCACTTCTTTTTCCCAAGAAAGGAGGTATATTTATAATAAGTAGAAATATGCTTGAAATCAGATTTTGGACAGAGGACTCTGCATGAAAAGCCTGTGTTCGTGGGCACATTCTGAAGCTTGCCCTGGACAAAGCAGAGGAAAGAAGGGGGATGAGAAAATAGAAGGAGAATTTTATACAATCACTATTCTTTAATAGACTAAATTCTGATATGAAAGTTTGTCTTACATTTTTAAAACAAAAATCTGAGTAGAACATACTGTGCTGGGAAAAACCAGTAGCAACGTGCTGAGTGTTTATGGACAAAAGAACTTCATGACAGTGTTAATTATCAACAGCATCAGTGAGCAAAAACAGGAGACAGTGGACCAGGGGATAGCACTGGGGTGCAGAAAAAAAACCCATTAGACATGCACATTCTCCTGTTGGCTTTCTATTTAAGCTCCAGTTGTTGTCCTTAAAAGTTCAGGGTTTGTCTTTAGAGACGACATCCCTTTGGGATCAATGGGAAATCCAGAAGGAACTTATGACCAAAGGTGAGAAGGTTTGTGATCTGCTAAAAGGTAAATCCCAAAGTATGTTTACACCCCAAGCCTTGTGAAGATGTTGACTTTCCATGCAAGTTCCTGGGTCTCCTCATTACTTTGAATTTTTTTTATTCAGTCTTCTGTTGTGATTTCCACTGAACACATTTTATTAGGTGCAATAGCTGGATCCTGCTGTCTCTTTTTCTAGGTCTGGAGTCAGCTTATGAATGAGGGCAATTCAACCTCCACAGCATGGCTGGGAGAAAATAAATCTAATGAATTCAGGCTGTGAGGGGAGAAGCTGTTCTGGGGCATTCACACTGGGAACAGAGAAGAAAGGAGACAGTCAGCTGCTACCTGGCAGCCGTCTGGAGCCAGGCTGTCGTCTGGGCTTGGGTTTCCTGCTGGAGTCAAGCAGGCCTTCTGTTACATAAGGCCTTGGTGGCTGCTCCAAGGCAAAGCCACTGTCTGTGGGACACACCCAGATCTGCTCTCAGGAGTTTTAGTTCATTTCAACAAACCACTCCTGTTAACATGTCTTCTTCTTCTTCTTCTTCTTCTTCTTCTTCTTCTTCTTCTTCTTCTTCTTCTTCTTCTTCTTCTTCTTCTTCTTCTTCTTCTTCTTCTTCTTTTAAAAAAAAATCTGATCATGCCTTTGCCCTACGCATTCTGCTTCAAGGGAAAATGAGACAGAACTACTATGACATTTAGCCTCAGCAGGGACTGCAATGTTCTAGCAGGTGAACTTCCCAGATAAATCAGGAAGAACCATTAATCAGTACAAAAAAGTACTTAAAACCAAGGTCCAACATTCCTGAAAAGTATCACCTACATTTTTCTTAGGAGAGCAAAATGAATGCTACTCAATATTTATTAGCCAAAGCCATAAATAAGAAGTATTAATGTAGTATTAGATTGTTGAAATAAGAGGCAAAATACTTAGTAGTGGCTTGCAGCACAACTAACCAACTCAAATGAATCCTAGCAATGAATAAGGCCTTGGTCTACTCAGTGAGTGCTCATGGACAGTCAACCTTGTCATTAAAGCTTAATGTACTCAATCTTAAAACATGGTGCTGACTGGTATTGGTCAAATATTGACTTTGATTATATCACTCAAGTGAATCTTTAAACAACATTATGACATACAAAAACTATTTGTATTTTGCAGAAGAAAGCATTCATGGCAAAACAATTTGCTTTGCATCATGGCACAAAGTAAATGTCAAGAGCATCAACTGGTCCCCTCTCAACCACCTAACAAAGTTGTTGCCTCCACTGTACTATTTGTCATGATGGATGAGACTACTAAAAGTTTAATCTGGGAGAAGCAGGCTATGAAGGAAAACTTTGTTCTTGTCCATGTGGTAGATTTTCCTATTTAATCTATGGCACACAGCTAAGGACATTTGCATAAGAGAATTCCAAAATTCAAACCTACTTGATCCAGTACAGTTGAGAGCAGGGAGTCTCTTGAAGTATTAATTCATTTCATATACATTCACACAGTATGGACTGCGTGTTAGCCTTTCAGGGAATAATCGTAAAGTCTATTTCATATCTAACTGTGTGACCCATCACTGACGTCTTTGAAGCAGTGTTTGTATTTTTTTAATATTTTCTTGCTTGACTGATTTAAGCCCTTTTCCAGTTATAGCCAAGAGCAACATGAAGACTTTGAAGGAGGGTTTACAACCTTGTTTTTCTTTTACTAATATAGCACACTGTTCTCATTGTCAGTCTGATTTGGCTATTGACATGGTGACAAGCTGGAAGGTTTGCTCAGAGATTCAAGAGTAAAAGAAAGCAACAAAACAAAACAAAAAGGACAAAGCGTTCAGAACAAGTAGGTTTCTTCCAGAAAAGTCTACAAAAAGGAATTAAATTCTTTCAGTGCTCTAGTAGAGAAGGGTTTTTTATCATAGAACAAATGTAGGGTTTGTTTTTTATTGTTAGGAAAAGGTGGGAGACATATATAGTTGACTCTGTCATCCTTCCCCTTGGCTTTTCAATGGTTCCTTCCCGGATATCTTTCAGGTATATAAAACTTTGGTTTTGTTTGTTTTCTAGACATGGTTTCTCTGTTTTTCTTTGGAGCCTGTCCTTTCTGGAACTAGCTCTTGTAGACAGGCTGGCCTCAAACTCACAGAAATCTGCTTGCCTTTGCCTGCTGAGTGTTGGGATTAAAGGTGTGTGCCACCACCACCCTGCTAAATAAAACTTTTAGCAGAGCACACGTGCACATTTTCATCCCTTAACTCTATCATTAACTGAACATTCACATCTTCCAAGAATGAGTTTTGAACAGCCTTGTCCAAATAAAATTGGCACATCCTTTTCTGTATCCTTATTCCTCACATTCTTCAGTCTGATGTTCAGCATTGAGTCAACATGAGATGGCATACTTTGAATGCCTGAGGTTGGAACCTGACTTTCACACATATTATCTTACTTTAGCCACTTACTTAACCTCCCTGACCTCCAATGGAATTTGTAAGAATATTGGAGTTAGAATAATAATAACAATAGCATTATTTTTAAAAAAATAAAAATCTTTTTTTTCTCAAAATTTCATTGAACATATGGTATAGTACATGTTACAACAGGCCTCACACTGACTCCAGAAATTGTGTATCTGTTTTTGTAAAATTTTTATATTTTCAACCCTACATTTAAATGTCTTAATGATGCACAGTTGTCCTCATTTATAGGGTGTTTCTGATGATTCATGATTATGGCATATAGCGATGAAATCAGAGTCATAGATATTCCCCACTCCCCACACATTCACTCTTTTCTTTATGTTGATAAGCTTCAAATATTCATCTCTGAACTCTTTATACATCACTGTGAATAAGTCAGTCACCATCCCGTGGAACACTAGTAAATTCTCCTTTTGTACAAATGTATTTTATTATATTATATTTTGTTTTTTTAAGAGCATTATTCACTATATGTATAGCAAAAACATTTGAATATTAAATAACACCATAATAAAATAATTCATTATTGTTTTAAAAAGAAGGAAAAAGACAAATGTTTTAGCTTCCAGAATCCTTCCCCACAAATAAATTTCTTTTTAACTGTTATTCTGAGTCAACATTTCAAATGTATCCAGTGACTAGCCATGTCAAATTCTTAGTTTGTTAATGATCAGTGAATTTAAAAAGAAAGGTCAATTTTCACAAGTATAGT
The DNA here is from genome assembly GCA_028555095.1 of Dicrostonyx torquatus. Classification (NCBI taxonomy): domain Eukaryota; kingdom Metazoa; phylum Chordata; class Mammalia; order Rodentia; family Cricetidae; genus Dicrostonyx; species Dicrostonyx torquatus. Next base: position 1,045,595 of record JAQHUG010000431.1, on the reverse strand, counting down.
CTAAAAGGAAGAATACAAGTTGGACTATTTTGGATGCAAAAATGACTTTTGCTACTTTAATACACAGGAAGTTGAATTCACAGATTATCTCAAAGAATGAAAAAAAGATGACAAGATTTGAAACTCAAATTAAAAATGGAGATAGGTTTACATCCTCTTTCATGACTAATGTGTTCTATCAACTGGCAACTAACTTAAAACTGGAGTTCCTAAAAACATACATAAAATAACATTATACAGATTGCTAGGTATGTTATATATTATCTGGAATTTCTAATTTTAAGGGAAATTTTGTTTATTTGTGATTCTTTCTTCTTTGGGTAAAAGATTGCTTCCTCTTGGATTATACTTTTGCTTTTTAGCTCTGCACATATATCAAATTTGCCCTGTGCTAAAAATGGTAAGAGGTATTACGGATGATGTCAGACCGTGCATATGACAATTAGCCCATCATGTGATGGGATTTCTATGAGGGAATAAAAATTCACCAACAATTGTATTCTATGATTTAGGCCATTTCTGGAGCAACACTGATGGTTCATTACAGAAGATATTTACTATCTCATCAATAAGACCAGCTCATGATTGACATCAAACCCAATTTCCTATATAGTTTCTTTGTAACTAGGCTTAGCTTTGCTTCAAACACAAGTCAGTTATAAATATATAAAGATAAGCATTATTACTATAGTAAATGGTATGGCAGTAGCTATTGTAATAATACCATGGCTATCGATCATTCACTTTAGGAAACCCCTTTACAACTGTTTTATTTATCTCTTTTAATAAAATGAAAGTAAGGACAAAGAATTAAGATGCTTGCCAAGTGGGAAGCAACAGATAAATGAGAAACCCAGTGCTACTGGATTAAGGGTTGATGTCAGTCATTGTATTATTTGGCTCTGTTACTGAACATTATCTTCCCACTGGGACAGTGACTCAAAGCATCTACTTTTCCTAACTGAAGCACAGTCCTGGAGTGAGCTCCATAACTCAAGCTCAAAACCATAGCTTTGCTTTTATTTAATGGTACTTTTGGTAGATTGTTAGCCTCACTTTTGCTTCTGTATTTCTTAAGTATAATGACAATACATATTTAATAAGGTTATCATGTAAAATGAATTGCATTTTATGCAAGGACCTGGCATTTAGAAGTCATTGAAAACTACAAAATCTTAGAAATAGAAAGTTAAGCATTCCTTGATGCTATGTAGTTGAAAAATCATAGTATTTTAGACTTTGTTTTCAAATAAAATAGTTATATTTATTTTTTCCTTACAGTGTTTTAGTTGATTTTTTCCAGTAAACAAATTTAAAGAAAAATTCCATAATTTATGATCAGTGTGTGTTCCTTTGAATGGAGACAAATAATTGGAAAGCAGTACATAGTTCACACATCTTGCTCCTCAAACGAAGATCCTGTGTGATTTTCTGTGGTTTACTCTCGCTTAGCTCTTCTGCTGATCTTCCTTCACTAAGCTCCTGCTTCAAGATTTACCCAATATACTCAGGAGAAGGTGTTGACTAGCTCTTAGTCTTTCACAACCAAGCTCTTGTGCAAAAACAGGATTCAGCAGTTTGCTTCAGTTTTCTGTTTGAGGCAAGATTTCATTTACATATACCAGGCTGATCTCTAACTTGCTGTGGTCCTCTTGTCTCAGTTCCATTAGTGTTTGTTTTACAGGCAAACACACCCATGTTCCACTAGATCTCAGTATTTAGCATCAGAGAATTGTATGAAGCTTCTACAGATAATGCTACTAACAGAAAGAACTTTAACTTTACAATAAATGGCCTAACATTCTACTTCAAGGAAATAAACAAGAGTCTGTCTTATAAGTTGTCTTTTACTATTCTCACTATTAAAATATCTCAGACATTTAATGATGCTTGCTCAATTAATTGCAACCATAATTTCAATAAGTAATATGTGCCAACCATTCACACACAGTAGAGATTCAAAATTATTATTTCCTAGCTTTAATATAGTCATGCTTCTGATCTATAAAGTATCGTAGACTTTGACCACTGAATAGGTTCTAGTTAGGTGGGTGCAACAATCATAAAACATAAGTTCTAACTGATTTAACCAGTCCTCAGTAAAAAAACAAACAAACAAACAAAAAAAACCAAAAAAACTTCCCTACCAAATATTTAAAAAGTCTGTTTTCATAAATGAGAGGATTTTTTTTAGAGATGTAGATTAAGGTGGGACTGGTAGGCAGTATTTTATAAATATGCTCATTCTATATGCTGTTGTTGCTTTTATAATTAAACATTTTTGAGAATATAATGCATGAGTGCTGTATTTATGCTTTCTCCACTGCCTCTCTCCTTCCAACTCCTCCACTATCCCTTCCAATCTCTTTCAAGTTAATGATATCTTCTTAAGTTTTGTGTATATGTGTATATATGTACATATATACATATACTACACCTATGTATATATATGTATATACGTGCGTATATATAAAAACACATATATGTATCTACATACACGTATGTGGGTTGTCTTCAGCCATAAATTTTTTTCTTCAAATTCTGGCAGACAACCAAGGACAATGACAATAGCCTAAATTTTGAGGGAGTTCTTGAAGTTTCTTACGAATAGCACTTGAGTTTTGTTAGATATTCTATAACTCTTTTGGGAAGCATTGTCAGATCAAAAGACATAATTTCATTCAAATACTTATACACACACACACACACACACACACATATATATATATATATATAGTTGTGTATAAAACATGTGTATATTACAAAATAATATTTTTTTCTGTGGCTTTTACAAGCGTCCTTGGTGCTATCTATCCCTCTGCACGGCTTTTCCTCCATGCCTCCCATTTAAATGCTCCCCTTCCCATTTTTTTCTTTCTTCATAAATTTTTTCACTCTTTTTGTCTATATTTCCTCTCTCTTGGTACAGACTATTTTAAAAGCCTCAACCAAAGTGTTCACCAGAAGTGATGTTATATCTTCCCCAGTCCAGTTGACCCTGTCCTTTGGTAATATACACCTTCAAAGCATTAAATCAACATGAAAAACAGTCTAACTACACTCCTCTCTATATTGGATAAAACATATTAAGAGACCACATAGAAATAGAAATAATTATGAATATTCAAATAAGTTATCAAAGTCTGAAGCAGAGAAGTTTCCCCTGCAATCCCAGGCATAACCCCACCCCAAAATAGCCTCATGAAAGACCTCAAGTAGAAGTCCCACATTGGATGGATTTTCTTAGATTTTTGACACATAAAATTATAAGATGATAAATGACTGTTTCAAGTAACTTCATTATAGAGTGATTTGTTGCATGTTCATGCTAACCGGAACAGGGAAGTTGGAAAATAATGTTAGTCTAATTTGATTCAAATGGTCAAACAGATGAGACATCTATTAGAATATTCCATCCCTCAATCAAAATGACCACTATGATGGTAGGGGAGCTTTCCATTAGTTTGTGGAGTTGCAGCAATGAAGAGGCTTAAGAGTTTTGTCCCAAAAATCTTGTGGCTTTGGAGGAGTAAAGTATAATTTCTTCTTGATGGCTTTTCCAGTAATTAAAGTTTTATTTCTGCATCTTTTTCAGTAAGTATAATAAATGTACCCAAGTCGTTCTTTCTTCCAATGTGGGCAAAGGAAGGAGGAAAGCAGAGCACATATGTTCCCACATAAGTCTGATCACTGTTTCTCCTTGTCCCAGATAATACACCTAATCTGTAGAGGGGATGGAAGGTGAAGAGCAGCTTTATATCTGGAGGTTCCCTTTGTGGTTTGCCCACTGCAATTGCTCCACCAGTTTTCTTATTATTAATCTTTTAGTTACATAAAAGAAATAAAAATATTCAAAGCATATTAAATTGGGATTAAGCAATAGATATGTTAGATAATAAGCTGTTGTAGGAGGATGCTTGTTTGTTTCCTGGCTGCCCAGACTCCTGAAGTAACCACACAGAAACTGTATTAATTAAATCACCTCTTGACCCATTAGCTCTAGCTTCTTATTGGCTAACGCTTACATCTTAATTTAACCAATTTCTAGTAATCTGTATTTTGCCACATGGCTGTGGTTTACCAGGTAATTTTTTTTTTTCGGCTCCAGCAGGGCTACATGGGTTTTCACTGACTCTGCCTCCTTTCTCCCAGCATTCAGTTTAGTTTTCCCCACCTGGCTCTGTTCTACCCTATCAGGCCAAGCCAGTTTCTTTATTCATTAACCAATAAAAGCAACACATAGACAGAAGGACCTCCCACACTAATTGGCAACTCAGATTTGGTAACTTTAAAAATTTCAGCACTCACTGGTCACTAAGTAAAATGTGAGGTCAATCAACACAGGAGTTAAGAAGTGAACAAGGTATAGTTTTGTTCCTGGCTATGAGTGTTCAGAACAAAACCAAAGTGCAAATCCTTTGGTGGAGCTGTCTTCATGTTGTGCTGAAACTCCATGTAATAGATTTTATGGGTTGTCATCTATGCTAGGTGGACCCTCTGGGTGTTGAACCTGCATTTGAGTCATTCCAGAAAAACTCACAATGCATGATTGGCCCCTAATTAAGGATTGAAAGAACCAAAGATGATTTATGGAGTTATGTGCTTGTATGGTGAATGATAAGACATGAAATTGAACTTGGTTCATCTGAGGACATAGAAACTGTGGTGGAAACTCAGTATCTACCTTGCGTGTGATATAGAATGATGTGCCTCTTCATTAGAGTGACAGTTGCATGCTTCCTGCATTGTATAATGGGAGATGCACTAAGACCAAATCATTTGAGAGTGGGACATCCTTAGAGGAAATCCCAGAGTGCCTAACTCCCTTTATGTGGTATGAGTTGGGATCCTTCCTTAGGATTATGGGAACTTCCCCCAAATGGAGATAGACTAGAAAACATCCTGTAGTTAGGAAAGGTAGCACATACAGGACAATATCATTAGCCAGGTATGGTAGTAGTTCTGTGACTTTTGCTGTAGGCAATAAGACATGAAACAGATGCTGTTTCTGCCCAGAAAGGACTTGCCAATGGTAGGTAGCAATTACAGAAAATTGTCATACAGATGCTTTTTTCTGCACAGGAATCCATGCTAGAGTAGGCTTTTCAGTGATATAGTTGCCTTTGAATCACCAGTGCTCTTCCAAGTAACCCCAGGAAACTCATTGGTCCAATAAACAAATCTTGGTTGGAATCATTTCTGCCAGTCCTCATTTTTCTGTGTAGATACAATATTTTCTAATACTTCTGCTTGGAGAACTATCATTTCTTGAGATGCAAGTGTGCTGACAATAATCTCTCATCTTTGCTGTGTCTGAAAAATTAGTTTTATGCTTTCTTTTCTGGAAGATAGTCATAGGTTATAAACTTTGTACTCCATAAGCTTTTTGCATGTTAGACATTAATTATGAGAGCCTAATTCTAGTGAAATGATCAGAAAAAATTATATATATATATTTCCAAATATATATTTTTTCCTGACTGAAGTCAAGATTATTTTCACCTTCATTTCTTGGTAGAAACACCATCATTTTTTGTGGACTATTCCTTTACACTGTGTTAATATATGTCACTTTGTTTGATTTAATAAAGAAGCTGATTGGCCAATAGCTGGGACAGGATAAGGTTAGGTGGGGGAACCAGACTAAGGACACTGTGAAGAAGAAAGGTGGAATTGGAGGAGTCTCAAGCAAAACACATATGAAATAGGAGATGAACATACTGTGCTGAAAGAAAGGACAACCACATAGCAGAGGGTAGATAGGAAATATGGGTTAATTCAAATTGTAAGAGCTAGTAGCAAGCACAGACCATCTGCAAAGGTTTCATAATTAATGAAAAATCTCTGAATGGTTATTTGGGAGCAGCTGCTGAGACACAGAGAAAATCTGCCTACAAATTTTTATTTTGGGCAAATGTTTTTCAAACAATTTAATTTAGATATTCCTAAAATATGCTATTAAAATAACAGCTACATCATTTTTTTATACACACAAGGAGGATCTTTTTGGTAAACCTTTCCAGTTTTACATTATATACAATGTATCCAAATAGATTCTCTTCTGCCTATCATGGAAGTCAGTATCCTCTAGGTAGACAGAAAATTGTGTCTGTATTTTTATTATCCTTCTTTAAAGCACTTTCAGTTAGCTTTGTGGATTTTCAGGCTCTGATCATAGATAAATGGCACAATTTCCTGAACCTCCAATGTTTGTTTAAGTTGGCACAAAATCTTTAAGAAATGCTATCAAGGCTTCCGGTGGCCGTCATCCAGAAACAAAGCTCAGGTTCACTGCTGGCCCGTTGCTTGAAGCTTTGACTGCTAAATGGAGTGGCAGGATTGACAGAAACTCACAACTCGATGCATGGCTTTGTGCAGCCTTAGGCTTTTCTGGTCTTTGCTTTATGTCACCTGCAGTCCAGTTCAACTGAGGCATTAAGCAGACTAACTATGTTAGACAAAACACCCACATTTAAGCTTTGAGTCAAGGCAAACTTGCATTAGCTTTTACTATGCCATTAAGTGCTGGTGTAGCAAGGAGGTCACTTGTTTATTCAGGCCACCCAGAACGGAAGTAATAACACAGAAACTGAATTAATTAAGTCATTGTTTGGCCCATTAGCTCTAGCTTCTTATTGGCTAGCTCTTACATCCCAATTTAACCCATCTCCATGAATCTGTATATTGCCATGAAGCTGTGGCTTACCGGATAAAGTTCTGGCATCTGTCTCCAACGGGGCAACATGGCTTCTCTCTGACTCTGCCTCCTTTCTCCCAGCATTAAATTTAACTTTCCCTGCCTAAGTTCTACCCTATCAACAGACCAAGGCAGTTTCTTTATTCACCATTACTATTCACAGCATACAGAGAGGAATCACACATCATGCTGAATGACTTTGTTAACTATGACAGGTATTCTAAGAACCTCTGTGTCCCCACAAAATGATGTGTTGCAGTTATTGTGAAAATTCAACAAGTAACTATGCAAAGAAGACAGTGTAATTTTGAGGATATTGGTTGTGACTGAACTGGTGACTTTGTTATTCTTTGTAGTATTTGTGGATTTGTGAATCAATAATATGTTTTGTCCTGAAAATATTTTAAAAAGAAGTACAGTTACACATGTACATGTGGCTAGGAGTGTACACTGAAGTGTATTAATATACAGTTTTCCACAATTCATTTGCATAATCTTTCCCCAGTCATCTGTGCATAATACTAAATGCTTTTCACAAAAGGAAAAATAAAACAATAGAGATTATTATTTGTCCCAGAGCAATTCATTATTTTAGATATGCCATATCAAAATAGCATCTTTGCATGAGTCATGTGTTACAGAGCAGATGAAAAGCTCACAGCAGACTCACCCATTCCGACATGCCAGCCTACATCCTTTCATGCCTAGCGTGTGGTGAGTTTCTCTTTGGCACTATTTAAGAAAGTAGACTTTTGAGTCACAACACTTTCATTAAAATTTTCTGATCCTGATCTTTTTCAGTTTATTTTGTACTAAGAATAATAAATGGGTTTTTTTATCACAATAAAAATCAACAATAATGGTGTGATAATGAACACTAAATTTTAGTATGTAATAACCTACACATATTTCTAATACATTTCAATATTTATCTTTTTAAGTATTAATACTATAACCACTTTATAGACAAGAAGAGCAAGGTAATAAAAATTAAATCATATGACAAAGATTGTCAGATAGTAAGCTCCAGAAAGTAAGTTTGGATGTCCCAGGCCATCCCACTCCCCCACTACCCCACCGCCCTCCCCCTGCTTCCTTAAGATGGGGCAGGATAGCCTGCCCTATGGAAAGCCCAAGGCCCTACCCCCTCCATCTCGGTCTAAGAAGATGTGAATCCATATAGAATAAGTTCCCAAATAGCCAATATATGCAGGAGAGATAGGTCCCAGGGCCATTATCATTGGCTTCTCAGTCAGTACCCACTGGAGTCACATTCAGAGAGTCCAGTTAGGTCATATGCTCATTCAGTCCTGGTCCAGCTGGATTTGAGGAGCTCCCATTAGATCAAGCACACTATCTCAGTTGGTGGGCTAGTCCTTCACGGTCCTGACTTCCTTGCTCATCTTCTCCCTCCTTCTGCTCTTCCACTGGACCTTGGTAGCTCAGTCCCTTGCTCTGATGTGAATGTGGGTCTCTGGCTCTATCTCCATC
>JAQHUG010000431.1:1007012-1021098 GCA_028555095.1 Dicrostonyx torquatus | reverse complement strand
ATATTGGAGAAGGGAATAAGATATCTACATTAACGGGAGTCATTTTAAGATTTGCGAGAGACTTGTCTCTGGAGGGGATCCCAGGTATTCACAGGGAAGTCCCAGCTAGGTATTTGGGCAGCAGAGGAGTGGGTGCCTGATGGAGATGGAGGGGGGAGGGCTTTGGGCTTCCCATAGGGCAGGGCATCCTGCCCAATCTTAAGGAAGCAGGGGGTGGGGTAGTGGGGGAGCAGGAGGGCCGGGAACAAGGGAAGTAAATGTAAATTTTTCTTTTAACAATAAAAAAAGAAAAAATATATAAACTAATAGAAATGGGTTGAATTAAGTTGTAAGAACTAGCCAATAAGAATCTAGAGCTAAGAAAAAGACAGATAATCTTTGACTAAATGATATAATAAATGCATTATATAGCTACATAAATAAATTTCCAGAGTAGTCCAAATTAATCTACAACATAGGAATCAGGTCGTTTTTTTTTCTCCAGTTGTAGGTAAGGGACAATTACCTGCAAAGAGAGAGAAAGCTTTTATTATGAAGATAATTTACTATCCATAAATGCATCCTGGTAATGTGACTGTGTCAATTTATTATAATTCATTCACCTGTCTACTAAAATATGTAGAATATATATACATTTTATGTCATTAAAGACAATTTAAGAAATTAATCTAAATGCTCAATTTATAGGGATCCTATTCTGAGACTGATGCTCTACTTTATGCTTGTTGGGGTAAAAATTATTGGCTGACAAGGGGGAAATCTTCCAGTTCATACTGTAGTTTTAGGTAAACAACGAGACGATGAAGTAGGACTATCAAATGTCCCAGCATTTCTATTGCCCAGTACAACCAAAGAAAAGGAACGGGGCAATGGAGCACACAGTATGAAGTCCAGGTTCTAATTGGTTTTATTTGTCTTGCAGGTCCCATGGCTGTAAAAAAGCACAGTGGATGCTTTGCTGTATAGAAATGTTACATCACAGTGAAGGTACCTGTCAGGGCTGGGGTGGCAAATCTTTTCTAATTTGTGTTTAAGAAACTCCATGTAATGGACTGAAGATTTATTTATCTGACCTTTCTCTTAGAGAAGAATATTTTTTGATACATAGACACTAAACAAGACTTTTCTCTACTCAGAAGGAACATATAATTATATAATTATTATTAGAAGAATATTCTCAAAGAAAGATATATATATATATAAATTACCTATCTCCCAAAATGAATATATTCTCTTTAAATGTTTATAGAAAAATTAATATATGAGGCACAGGGCTGTTCATGGACCCTGAGTTACTAACACAACTGTTTGGTTCAGTGGAGCCCATAAATACTAATTTTATACTAATTTTATTCTTTTTTAAGATTTATTTATTTATTACATATACAATGGTCTGCCTGCATGTGTCCTTGCAGTCAGAAGTTGGCACCAGATCTTATCACTGGTGGTTGTGAGCCACCATATGGTTGTTGGGAATTGAACTCAGGACCTTTAGAAGAGCAGTCAATGCTCTTAACCCTGAGTCATCTCTCCAGCTCCCCCTAATTTTATTTTTTCACTAGGTATGTGTAAACTTTTTACTCTTATTATTTCAGATACCTTTCAAAAATAATTGCAGTCTAGATGAGGTAATTATTGGCTGTGTAGTTGATAACATTGTTCTTGATTCCAATAGAGTTTCCATTTAATTAAGGTTGGTACATTTACCTGTAGATTTCATTATATTTGAAGACTTGGCCACCAGTAAGTGTCAGATGAGAGAGAGAGAGAGATTTTCCAAAGAGACCTTCAACTGAACTCTATATTCTTTCCAATCTATTTCAGCCACGAAATAAATTGGCATCTTAACTAATTTGAGCATACTTTGGAAAGAATATCAGTTGGATAGTGGCAATTTAAGCTCTAATCCCATTTCTTCCATCAGCTTGCTGTGTGAGCTTGGCCAGGCATATAGGGCTTTAGGTAGCCCAAAATAAGTATCACTTATAAAGGAGGCAAGCCAAACACATGGAATGTGCTTTGCCAATTTTAAATTACATATCTAGTATTGAGTTTCTGGTTGGGACTTTATTTAATAAGTAGGACAGTATTCTTCCATGCAAGAAGCAGACCACTTAACACGTCTTTCTCTAAAGAAAACAAGAAAAAAAAAACAAAGCAAAAAACCAACCAAAGCCATAAAACAAATTAAGTAACAGAGAGAATTAGAATGTTTATTCTAATGTTGTATACACTCTGGAATGATTAATTTTTTTGTCAAATATATTAGCCTATAACTAAAATGTATTCTGATTTTTTAAATCATACAATTCTCAAACTGTATCTTTTTATAATACATTTGAAGTTTTATGCTTTTTCATTTTGAAAATATCTAGTTTTATCTCAAATTGGAGCCAATATCTATTTTTTTCTTCCTTCCTTCCTTCCTTTCTTTCTATGGGATCATAGTAGATATTATTAGATATTTTTTGTAGTTTTTAATGTTATGATATATCTTGAATAATAGTGTTAAGATTTCATGAGAGATTGATTGAAAAATGTCCCCTCTAGTCTTAGGGTTTTGAGTACTTGGTTCCCAAATGATACTTCTGTTTGGAAGGCGTAAGTGGTGTGGCCTTGGAGGAAGTTTGTCACTGGAGGAGACTTTAGGTGTTTAAGGATATACATCATTTCAAGCTCTCTCCCTTTGTTTCCTGCTTGCAGTTGAAGATAAACCCTCAATTTCTGCTGTAGCAGCCATGGTTCCACTCTGTCATCGTAGACTTTTATCCCTTTGGAACTGAAATCTCTTTCTTCTATAAGTTGTCTCACTTGTGGTATTTTACCAAAACAATAGAAAAGTAACTAATACAAACTTGGACTGTACATATTCAAATATACATGTTAAATTGCTAATGCTCAGTGCCCTCAAAGGTGGCTTTCTGTGGAAACTAGATTGCAGCTGATGCACTGTTAGATTGGGTGGTATTGATGCGAGGGGGCATCATAATCCGATTGAGTTGGTGGTCTCATGAAAAGGAGAAATTCTGATACAGAGGCACTCATACAGAAAAATATCTATAAAGATTGACTGGAGAGAGTTATGATACATTAAGCCAAATAGCTACCAGAGGTTGGGAGGGGCTCAGAAGAGGCTTAGGCACCTTGAGAAGCATCACGGCTTTCTGATACATTGATCTCAGATATCTAAACTCTAGAACTATGATATGATAGATAGCTTTAATTGCTTAGTTTGTGGTGTCATTCACGGTCAGTCCCGTCTGATATGACACTCCAGTTGGCTGTAGACAATTTTGCCTTTCTCTGCTTTTCTCTAGGGCAGTGTCAGAATTAGGCCTACAGAATTTTGACTTGGTGGCATGTTCTGTGCTCTTTTCAAGTAGCAAGCATTAATCAAAAGTGACTATAGAATACTTAAAATGTGGCTACTGCACCTCTGATCAACCAACTTTTAATTTTTTATTTTATTAATATAAATTTATGAGAAAAGAGCTATAAGAAGCTACTACCTCCCTGGGGTTGTAGATTGTAAAGCTGTCCCTACGAGAAACATACATGGATCTACATAAGAAGGAAAAAGACAAGATCTCCTGAATATATTGGGAGCATGGGGGTCACAAGAGAGGGTAGAAGGGGTGAACAGTGAAAAGAAGGAGTGCAGAGAAAAATGGATAGCTCAATAAAAACGACAAAAAATCTGGTACCTACTATGAAATATACTGCAGCTCACATGCTTCAAATGTAACATCTACTTTTTTATCAATTAATTTTTGCTGTGTTATACATTTTTTTTGTTCCCGTCCCTTCATCCCTTCTCCTCTTCTCCCCTCTCCCATTCTAATTCCTAGTCCTACACAATTTACCTTTAGCTTTCAAACATTGCAATATGTGCCTGATAGAGTAAACCATGTCAGAGTTTGATAAATTTTGTTGAGCAGAATTTATACAATACCCAGAAATTCAACTGAAATGAATGAGACAATCAGGAAAGGGAAAATGCTGGGTTCTAATTCATTCCTTGCTTTCTTTTCATTAATCAGCGTTTCTGCTGAACCTGCACTCCAACTTCCCCATCATGCTCCTGTTGGTTTAAAATGAATTATGACTGTGAATTAAGAACTAGACCATGAGACTAGCCGCAGAGGTTACTTGTTACGTCAGTGACCTTAACATGGAATTTAACTCAAAATACACATGAATCAACGGGGCTATGGGAAGAACTTCACTCATTCACTCACGCTTTTCTGGTTTTCATCTCTCATGATTACAGTTGCTTTTGTTTTCTCTACAGTTTCTTTGTTTGAAACAATGCTATCCCCAAAATTTTAGCTAATTGAGCTATTTATTTCTGTCCTTTGATAAATTTTCTCAATTGATTTTTGTATTTTTGCATTACAATGTTAATTGTGTAAATGTCTTAGAGATGCCATCTTTCATGGATTACATTACAGTTTCAAACAAAATCAGCATTTTGATCAATGACTTAAATAATCTACTAAAATCTCTCAGGAAAAGACTATTTCCAAAATAACTTCTAAAACTTTAATCTAGTTTTTCTATATTTTAACTTATGTGTTTTAATTTGGTCTTTTTATGTTTTCCTGGGTTTAAGACTAGTCATTTGTCTTCAAGTTGCCATGAAAATTCTAATCTTTCTTAGAAAAGTAATAGAGAACAAATTATACTGTTCGTTGTTCAAGGTAATCTTCTCTGGAATTAATGGCTGCTGAGAGACAGAGAATCATTCTTCTCCAGGGAACAGTTCCTTAATAGGTTATCTAGTGTTAAGAGGTCAGGCCTGAACACATGTACATATTAGCAATACTAAAAAAATCCTCAGTAGATTATACATGCATATATACGTACACATATATGTATGCACAAATATGTCACATGCATATAAATGTGTGCAAGTAACAATTAAAGAAGTAGTCTTGAATTTGAGAGGGATTGGGGGGGGTTCACAGAAGGAGTTGGAGGTGGGAGAGAAGAGGTGGAGATGATGTAGGTACAATCCTCACTGGGAATAGAATTGTGCATTAACCTAAGCTCCCGTTGCCTTCATCTTATCCTTGGCATTTCTGGACTCTGGTTTTAGGGTAAGCACTTAATTACCCTGTGTCCAGTTTTCTTATGTGACATAAAATCTCAGGGATTCTCTCACCACGTGATGACATCGTCAGACCAAGGAAGTGGGTGATGGAGTAGAAACACTGGGTGGGGACTGAGAAGACATGGGCTAAGTTTCTGATCTTATACCATGATTGGTGAACTTGGAGATCTGTTTTGAAATTTGCAAAATTATTTTTTATTTGCATTTTTGCTTTAAAATTCCTTTTTAAAATGACTTCAGTATAGCAACTGCTGGAAAAACATTTCTACAGGTTGTAACTACTGAATTAGTTGCTTATCTTGTTAATGTGACCAAAGCAACTTAAGCCAGCAAAGATTTATTTCAACTTACAATCTCTTTTGGTAGGAGGTATCTGGTCACAGTGCTTGCACAGCGCAGAGACAGAAGGTGATGAAAATATGTGCTCAGCTCACTTTCTACTTTTTATTCCATCTTGGAACCTAGCCCAAGAGAAGGGCATCATCCAGTTAATTTAGTCTTGATGATCCCTCTGAGATTTGATTCTGAATCCCATCATATTACTGATCAAAATTATCCATAGCGCCACAAATACAAAAACTGTTTTCAGTTTTTAGAACAGTGAACAAAACTATTTTTTCAGTTCACAGGATCCTTTATTCCAAGTAACCACAAGTAATTATGGAAAATTTTTCTATGAAAATACGAACAATGATTTTTATCCATTTTTAAATTTCAACCTAAATTCTAAGACCCCATGTTGACTGAGAGTCTTCATTCAGTTGTTTTAAAGCAAATGAAGTAATAAGGCCATCAAGAGTTTTCAAGAATTTAAAAACCACTAACGGCAAGTGTTCATTTTCATTAGGAGATAGAAAACCACTTGAATTTGCTTTTCTAAGAATTTAAACTGCAAGAAAGCAGTGGTATTTGAATGGATAAGCCATCTCTTTTTAGCTGAACTCCTATGTCATTTGACAGTTCCCAGTTCCAAAAGGTAAGAATTCAATGGCTCATATTTCTCCATTAAATTATTTCTTGTTTTTCATTTTCTTTACATTTTGGAGGAAAGGCTTTCAGTGTTCTTTCTTAGACTTCACTTCTACATTGACATAAACATGAAAGCTCCTAGGACTCTGAAGGGCCTCTATTGACAAAGCACATTCAATCTACATTTGTTTAGCATAATATAAAGATGATGTCATCTAATTAAGAACAAGGTTGAGTTTGCTTTTACAATACCTTCATCTCCACCTCTATTAATATCTTCAAGCTGCCAAAAATTCTCCTAAGACTAGGGGAAATAACCAATGACTTCAAGTCAGAAAAGGAGTGTCTGGAAGATATGAGGGCTGCTTAGCACAGTATGTGCCAGAGTAACAGCATCTATCCTCTGTTCCGGATACTTTGAAGGATTTTTTTAAAAGTTGGTATTAGTCAGGGTTAGATCTACAACCTAGAATCCAGGCTGCTAATTTTGTTACCTTCTGATCCTTTGAGTGTCTCTCCTCTCTTCTCCCCTCTTCTCCTCTCTCCTCCCCTCCCCTCCCCTCCCCTCCTCTCCTCTCCTCTCCTGTGCTCTGTTCTCCTCTCCTCCGTTTTCCTCTCCTCTCCTCTGCTCTCCTCTCCTCTGTTCTCCTCTCCTCTCTCTCTCTCTCTCTCTCTCTCTCTCTCTCTCTCTCTCTCTCTCTCTCGATTTCTCCATGCAACATTCCAGGTTGCTACACAGAACTTGCTTTGAAGACAAGGCTGGGAATCTCTGGGAATTCAGAGATTCGCTTGCCTCTGCCTCCCGAGTGCTGGGATTAAAAGTGTGAGCCACCACTACTCAGTATCATTAACATCATCAGTTCTTTCAAAGCCTCTCACCCACCACTCTTATCAAATATGTTAACCGATATGCAATATGACCAGTTTTGCAGGACATCAGCACTCAAGTATATGTGGTCTTCTTTGAACTTTGTGTATATAGCTATAAATATTGTCAGTATGAACCTGAACTGACCCTATTCTCTTACTTTCTATGATCCTATACTTGACATTTCATGTCAGTTTTTCTGCATCTTTGGCATCTCATTATTTCATCTGACACCTAGATGCTGGAATCTCTGCATTCAGTAGTTTCCTGTTTCTCCCAGTGCATTTTACACTTTACTCAAATGTCTTTATTCACTTATGTGTACTTAAATCTCATCAAAGACCAGAAATTCTACCTTGATAAAACTCTTCTGAGTTCTGGGGAGGAGGTGGATTTGTTTGTGTGTGCACATGTAGGTCAGAGGTCAAGGTCAGACATCTTTCTCAGTTCCTTTACACCTTATTCTTTGAGGCAGGCTCTCTTACTGACATGGAAGCTCATGATTTGTCTAGATTGTGTCTAACCAATTAATTCAAGGGATCTGCCTTTCCTTTCCTTTCAGCACCAAGATTACAGTCCTGCCACTCCTGACTTTTTATGAGTCCTGGGAATCTGAAGTCAGGTCCACATTCTTGTGTGGTAAATATTTTACTGAGCTACCTCCTCAGTCCCTGGTAATTCTCAACAAATTATGTTTAAGAGATCAGGGATTTTATTTGTTTTCGCCTTCATATAAACAATAAACTGGTGCCCTTCTTGATATTATTTATATTTAAAGAAATAAACGAGTAAGTCTATAAAGCTTAATTACATACTAAGATGGAGGCTAAACACTTTGGTAGTTAGATTGAAGACAGCAAACAATATGGTCAAATCAGGTTTTACTTTTTGAGAAACTCGAATTACTAATTCACACAAAGAATAATAATCTGTGTTCTCTTAGTTTCCTTTATTTCCACAAAGGCTAGATCTATGACACCAGTAAATTTTTATATCACAATCATAATTGGAGTCAAAGGATATACTGTATAGATCTGTAAATGTAGGAAAATTAGTTTGTTTGGACCATGGTGACATTAAGGCAAAGTCTGTTGCTATTTTAAAGCTCAAAAGCAAGTTTAAAACTTGATTATTCATTTTTCAAAATAACTTTAATAAGAAAAATCCCATACACATTAATCATAAAACAGCTTGACTTTGATTTGTGTGTATATGATTGCATCGAGACCCTCAGCTTTAAAGGAAGCTGTGTCCAGTATGAGGCAGTGACACATATCATATCTCTTGTCTTCTGTATATAAAACCAGAGGGCATTAAGTTTAATGGGATTATAAAAACTAGAAATTAACCTGAAAAAATTATTTACTATCTGTGATTCCAGCCAGGAGATATCTTTCACAATGGTTTTTATTTATTAGACTCTGCATAGAAGATAACATGATAAATGAATACCTTTGGCTTTCTATGCAAATAGTCAAAGAAGTCAACAGTGCTCAGCAGACAAAACGTTTCTCTTGGATTATCAGTGTTTATTCTCATGACATTTCCATTTCTACATGCGATATTGTCTGCCTTTCCCAAGTCCTGCTCTCCTTCTGTTATAGGTCATAAATGATGGGCTCATAGTTTTATAAAATTGGTTCCACATTTTCAAGACCTCACATGAACTCAAATATTTATGATTGCTGTTAACCTCAAAAATAAACAGGACCTTATCCTTAGTGCAGGAGAATGCGTTCTTTTCATTAGCTTCTGGAAACTTACTGACTCTGCTGCTCAAGAAGCTTGAGATCATTTATCCCAAAATTATCTGGTAGTTGAGAAAACTAGATACTGGGAAACTAAGCCTCCCACAGAAAGAAAGGAATACTAGTAATTAATTAATGGCAAATTTCCTATTCTGTATCCAAACCATTTAGCTCAGCTATAAGAGTTCAACTAAATGCATGACATCTTCCCTCTCTTTTGTACCTAGAGCCATGACATGGGAACAGATGTCAGCATTGAAATTCCAGAATAAGACATTCGTGGTGAGACTTTATGGACTGTATCAAAATTCCCTCGTTTTGTTATTATGTCTTTTCCTTTGAAAAGCTTCTTAGCTAGCAGGATGCAAGGTAAAGAACATTCACTTTAAATCTAAATAGACTAGATTCAAACCTCAGTTCTACTTTCTCCCTAGAATTTTAATGATATCATACTCACAATGATGATGGCACTATAACATCATCAGTATGTTGTAAGATTGAACAGGGTGATGTCCTATAAATCATGGTTTGGTATATTAAAAAAATGTTCACTAAAGTGTTGCTATCCTTAATATCCATGGATCCCAGAATGAATATTTCTACACTTAAGACTTGGTGATGCGCTGTAGTAAGGAAAATATTTTATTTATTTCCCAGAAGCTATAGAGATTATTTCTTTCCTATTATAAGAAAGAGATGGCGTGGCTGATATCATTGCTTTATTTTAGCTGCTTCCTCAACTCAGTAATATGTCCACAATCAGAAAACTAGAAAGTAATAGGGGCAGGAACCAAAACTTTCTTAGATATGGTTCTATGAACTCATGGCTCTGATATAAAACTTCTTTTCTTTTAACTTTAGAGAATAATTATACCTTTCTACAGATTACATAAACATGCCTCCTTATATCACAGATTAAAATTTGTTAGGTAAATTAATATTTCCATAACATATGTATTAAAGCCTGGAAAATTACTGAAACATGAAATAGTGTCCTTTGTAACCATGTCTGGCAAAAGGACCTTGGAAAAATTGTACCGTAGAACACTTCCCATATAGTGAGGGTCACAGGATTTGATTCACAGCCATTGGTTTTTATTCTCATATCCAGTTAACACTATGAACTTACCTGGTATGCTGAGAATTTCATTATAGATAGCTAGATATGAAATGAGTTCCAGATGACTACAGGATTCTAGTTTGTGAAATAAAATGATGTAAGTATCAACTGAGGAATAGGAAAACCAACTGAATATATTTAGGGTAGTTGAAAATAAGATCAGTACTGAAAATTAACGTGAGCTTCTCTGAGCCATGTGTCTAAAGACATCTATATTGTGTTTTATAGTATGAAATAGATGCCCTATTAGAAAACAAAGGTTCAAAATAGAGTACCAGTGAGAGCATAAACATTGGAGATGGGCATTTGCAATGTACATATTCTAAGTGGGTGTATATGAAGGTGAACATATATATATATATATATATATATTACATTAGGCAAGAGAAATTATGAAGAGGCATTAGACAACACAAATAAAAAGATGATGCATGTTACATTAAATTTTCCATAGCCAATGTCTTTTTATCCAAATATTAAATTTGATATGTACAAAGAGACCACATATTGTAGAAACAAAGCCAAACTGTTGGCTGAGTATTCTGACTGCCACTCACTAGCTTGTCCAAGTGACTTAGACTTAATATGGCTCAGTGTGCTCATTCCTAAAATGGGCTTAAACACTGCCTATCTGAGAGGCAGTGGGAGAATTAATTCAAATCCCTTATCTTTATAAATTACTTTAAAGGGACTGGCATACTGTAAGATCTTAGCAAATGTTAATCATGATTGTTCTGGGGATATGGGCAAAACATTTTGAATATTCAAAAGGATTATTTCTTCCTAGGAAAAGAGAAAAAGGCTTAAGTTCTATGCCATGACCATTTTATCTGCCTGCTGTTTCCTATTTCTTTATCAAAATCTGCTCAGAGGTTATCACTTTCTATGAATCCCTCAGATTTATCTGCTCCATTGCTTTAGTTAGATGGGATTAATCTTCCCTTCGTACTATATCTGGCGTCTGTATGATTTCACATCTGGTGAGCTATTTCTACTCTTTGCTCCTTAAAACTACTGTGGAATTTCATGAACTCAGATCAGTGTGTTTCTAGCTGTGCCATCTTTATATCCATGTCAACACTCAGTAGAATAGCTGATCTTTTCTGTCACATCAAACTATTAAAAAATTCCCAGTTACTAAAAGAACGGTGGTTGATTATTACTTGCTGTGGTCAGGCATGGTGCTAAGGATTATGCGTGCAACATTAATTTTTAGCCTTGCAAAATACTTTCCTTTTCTGTTTTCAACTTTGTTGAAAATATCACTTTCACATAATATTTGAAATTATCAGAACTTCACAGAGAAGTGCATTGGGAAAGTAAGATGCCCTGGGGACTTGCTCTAATGACTCTTGAAGTATATTTTATTTTAAAACAAGCCAATAAAAAGAGGATGGAATATATAAAGAAAAGAGGTAGGTTTTCAGTAAGTAGAGTTCAGACAATTAGATAACTTTTGGGAGTGAAATAGAGCTGAGCTCACTTATCACCACTTATAGTAAAACCAGTGTCCAGTAAAAGAAAAATGTAATATTTATTTAAAAGGAGGCTGCATAAGAATATGCTATTCTGTGTCTGAGAACTTTTCTAAACTTGCAGCAAATAAATTCAGGTCCTATACTTTAAACTGTAGTTGGTATGATAGTTCAAATATTTGCAATACATCAGAAATATTTAAAAAAGTCTTTAAAACTACATTAATGATCTAGCACTCAGAAATATTTAAAGGAGCTATAACAAAGTATTTTCATTTAGGAAATAATTCAGTGAATGATTTCTTTTTTTTTTGACCTTCAGTGCAGTTTTAATTTGCATTTCTCTGATGGGTAAGGATGTCATACATTTTTGGAAATATATATTGGCCATTACTATTTAATTTATGTTTCCCTCATGTAAGTTCAAAATTTCTCATTAAAGTCTTTGGTTCTATAATATTGATTTATATGCATTTTTATTCTTTTTTTTATTTCAATGAAATTCAATGAAATGAGAAAAATTCATACAAAGGTAAGAAATAATGCTAAAGACTTCTCAAAATCATAAATAGTACTTATTAAAATATTTAATTAAGTAAAAGCTCAAATATATGAAGTTAATCTATATTTAAATACAAATTTAGAATGAGATCTCACTGGTCTTTATTTGTTGCAGTGCTGGAGTCAATGAGACTTTAGAGTGTATTTTAAAGGCATTGCTATGGGTTAGTTATCAGCTTTAAGAAACGGAAGTGTGAAAACTTCAGTATTTGCCTTCTGATCTAGCTTATTTCACTTTGCCTAATGATAGGTGGGGAAGGGGTAAAGAAAGGGAGGGCAAAAAGGATTAGAGATCTTGAACACTAAGTCATGTAAAGGGGATCATAATTTGATTTTATTAGAAAATATAGAATACATATATTGAAATGT
Source organism: Dicrostonyx torquatus (assembly GCA_028555095.1). Classification (NCBI taxonomy): domain Eukaryota; kingdom Metazoa; phylum Chordata; class Mammalia; order Rodentia; family Cricetidae; genus Dicrostonyx; species Dicrostonyx torquatus. The sequence continues at coordinate 1,008,875 of JAQHUG010000431.1, read as the reverse complement.
TTCACTATATTCTATGATGATGTATAATTATTACATATTAATCAAAAAAGTTCTTAAAATAGAAATGTTAACAATTGCAATGTGATTATTATACTCTATAGGTATGTATCAAAATATCACACTGTACCCCATAAATCAACATGATTATAGTATTCATCAGTTAAAAAAAGAATATATGTTCATTGACATGAAAATTATAACAATGTATTGTGAAGTACAGATATTATTTTTAAAATATTGTTTGTTAAGTTCTGCTATTAGGGAAATGTGGATGAGTATTAGGAAGAAGTGGCAAGTTCATATTAATATTTTGTATATATATATATATATATATAGTATGTATTATATATTCATACACATCATAGTTTTTAAAGTGGATTTTCATTTACTCTTTCTCGAGATATGCATGCATTTACATGTGTGTGTTTTGGGTAGAGTACATTTACTGTTGATCTATAATTGCAATGTTTTAGTAAGAAAAGGAAGAATACCTGAGAGGGTGTTTACGAACAAATGTGCTGCTGTCATTTCCAATGACATTTGCTGGGCACTTGGAAATGGTGGTTTGAGACCTTCCCTTTTGTAATTTGAAACACAGCTGCTGCTCCTCACACATGGATAATTCCAAACTGTGGATTATGTTTTCCTATTTTTTTCCTCTCTTCAAAACTTTCCAGAGCCTAGAGAAAACAAAACACCGTGAATTATTAGCACATGGAAGAATTACCAGGGGGAAAGGCCATTTTAAAACTTCACTTTTAAAAATAAATAATTTGCTTCCTTCTCCCATCTAAATGCTCAAAATACCCGTGATTTACTGAGGAAAGTTTCAGATTTATTTCCCACCAAATGACAGATACATTTTCCAGATGTGGTGTTTGCGCAGTTGCGTTATTTATCACAGGTGTCGGGCCTTTTCCTCTCTGTTTAGCTCATTACAGAAATAGAAGACAGAAGTGACACAGGCAGTTCAGTCTCACCAGAAATGTGCTAGAAGCTTCTAAGGTTGACATGTAACACTAACATGGATCGTATTGGGTGGATCTTGTTAAAATAGCCTTTTATGATTGGAGATGACAAAATTTTTGGTTTTTGTTTTATAATTCAGGTAGGGTGTGACAACAGTATAAACAAATTTGGATAAAAAATCTGATATTCAGATATTAGCTTTATAATTTCTTAGAGTTTTAATCAACTCTTAGTAGATGTATTAATATTTCTATCGTGTGTCTTTCTTTTCTCTTCTCTTTTTGTTAAAAGACAAGTTTCTGTGGCCTACTTTAAATTTTATTTTGGATAATGCATTGTTGCTATTTCCAATAAGGTGCCAACTTTAACCACAATAAAACTTCCTGAGTTCATAAAATATTTACTTTATGGGAACTACAGCAACTCCCTGGCACCATTTTCTAATAGAAAAAGGAGATTATTTTAAGTAGAGTTCATTCTACGATGCTAGAAATCAGCCTGTAATTGTTTGATTCTGACTCGATCACCAAATGACACTGTTTTTCTAACAATAGATCCAGGCGTGGAGAATAGATCGGTCTTTAAAGAAGACAAACAGTGTAAGTGCAAACCACACCTTTGTTTCTCCTGCTGTATTCCTCCAGGACCTGAGGCCTTGTTTCACTGTACTCTATAATTTATGTAGACATGTACAGATCAAAAAGAAAAGCAACACAAAGTTGACAGCTTTATTTAACAAAGTAAAACATCGGCCTAGAAATAAGGGAAAATCACTCCCATCCTGTGTGCCTTCTCTCTGTGAGTTTAACACTTCAGTCCCTAGATTATTTCTCTTTGCATTTCTCAAGTTTGTTTTTGGGTCTATTGGTGAATATGCTTGATAACTTTTAAACC
>JAQHUG010000431.1:977325-989550 GCA_028555095.1 Dicrostonyx torquatus | reverse complement strand
GGGGAGGGTGGTGGGGTAGTGGGGGAGCGGGAGGGCCGGGAACAAGGGGAGTAAATATAAATTTTTCTTTTAACAGTAATAATAATAAAAAAGAAGGTTGTTGTAATCTATATCTTATTTTATTCACCCCAAAAAAATGGGAGGCCAGCGATGCTGTCTACAGCATAGGGGTGTTGTGAATACAAATATGTGAATATAGGGAAAGGGTTTAGAATGGTGTCTGAAATACAAATTGTAGATTTTTAAAATCAAGTTCAATACAACACCATTCCATAAACATTATGGAGATGAAACAAAAATGTGTACAAATATTTTCTAAGTTTCAAGTATCCTAGAAAATATCTCTATTTACATATTTTATATCTAATATGAAGCTAGTTAAGAAGTCAGAATTTGATAAATTTCCAAGCTTAATAATCAATGACAGTTTAAAATTCACAACAACTGAATTAGTCTGGACTCTTGCAAGTTATCAACCCAACTGAAACTACACAAGGAAGAACAAAGGAAATGCAACTGTTACAGATGGCTGTCAGATCACATATCTTCAAAACATGTTATTTTTATTATGTATCTACAAAATCCTTCATACCCATGGACACAGGTAAGTGCCAGTACTCACTGGTCATCTTCCACCATTTACCTGTCTTCGTTTCTCAGTTTTCCTATCCGTGGGTTTGTTCCAGGTTGGCACTCCAGGTGCAGTAAAAGAAATAACTGAGGCTTCAATTTTACAAACCAGAAACAGAGTCTGAAAGAATATAACCTTTTCTAGGCGAACATCCAATCTATGTGGTTGACCTAACTTGGGTGTACATGTATTAATTTCTTCTCAACTCAAAGAATATTTCTTCTACCAATTAGTAATTAGTAATTGGCATATGTGGATGAACTACCTACCTCTGGAAGTAGAAAGTAGGTCAATCCTACTTTACCTCTGTGGTTTAAAAATAGAAGATTAGTGCTTTCACAAGAAACCACACACTCTGTTATGGAAAATGGGGGAAGACAATCACAGCAGGGGACAGAAACAGGTGTTTCCTTGGGCCTGTATTAGTTGAACACTGTGATATTACTATGGGATGTTAAATACATAAAAATGTCGACCTCTTTTAAGTACATTTTCACTCTATCTTTAAAAAACGTAATTCTAGTAGGAAGGATCTTAGGCACATTTCAGTACAATTTTCTCCTTATTTCTGTCACGAGTTTGTCTTATTTTCCTCTCTTCTCCATTTCCCTTTCTATGAGCTCAGAGATTACTCTCTAAACTAGTCTCATGGTAATTTTTCCAAAATTCCTTGATTTTGATCAGTTTTCTTTAGTTGTTCCTCTGTCGGGTGACAGCATGCTGTGATGATATGAGCCCTGGTGTCCATGAGGCTGAGTGTGAGCTCTTTCTTCACTACGCCACGACCTCAGAGCTCAATTAAAGAGCTTAATCTCCACAATGGTTTTATTGGGTAGAAAAGAGAAAATACACTAGTGATGAGTATTCAATGAGTTACTATGTGAAAAAAAAGTCTCTATTATAAAGGCTGTCCCCTAACTGTGTTCAGTGGCAGTTTCCTTCTACTATTCTTGATGTGGAATTCCCCTCTGTATGCTATGAATATGCTTTACTACAATTGGTTAATAGAAGAAGCTGCTTTGGCCTATGGCACGCAGAAAATAGTTAGGTTGGAAGAAATATAGAGAGAAAGTAGGTGGAGTCAAGGAGACACCATGTAGGTGCTGAAGGAGACAGATGCCCTAGAACCTTACTGGTAAACAACAATTCATGTTTAAAATACAAAATAATAGGAATGGGTTAATTCAAGATGTAAGAGTTAGTTAATAATAAGCCTGAGCTAATAGGCCAAGCAGTGCTATTATTAATATAGTTTCTATGTTATTATTCTGGTCTGATTGGCCAGGAAATGAACAAGCAGCCTCTGTCTACATATTCTATTTCTCTGTGTAGATTTACTTCTCTTGTTATGCTAAATCATAATCTTCCTTTAATTGTATTGCTGCTTTCAGTCCTAAGTGTCTTTGATATCTATCCAGAATGTGTTTATTTTTAGTATATTTTAGAAAGAAAAGCCTAAGAATAGACTTACCTATGTAAGCACACAAAGTGACCAACAGAAACAACCAAAAAAGTGAGCAGGATAAGTCTTCTCTCACCATAAGCTCCCTGTGTGTTCATCAATGGTGAGAAATCTGTTTGGGAAAATGTGTGCTATTGAGTTAATGAGCTATAATTATAACCTTGTTTATAATTTAATAAACATGATAGTAATTTAAAGCCTGTGGTGACCAATATCAGAAAAACAAATGCTAATCAGAATAATCTAGAAAGCAGAGAAATTTGAAAGGAAATGAAGAATGAGAATAAGGCCAGAGATTAATGTGTGCTCAGCAATGGCAGGATAGTGGTAGTGGTGGAAGTGGAGACTGATTTCAGTGGGCAAACTGCATAGTCATATATTTCTCCATTCATGTATCCATCTAGCAATCACAAAACACAAAATACGTCTCAGGAACTATCTTAGATATATATAGGTCAAAAAATATAGGTAAATTTTGCATTTTCTTGAGGGGTGACTAACATTAAATTATTTGAAATTTCTCAGGAGATGTTTGCCTGTATAAGATCATACAAACACGTTACAACTACAAAACAGGAAAAATGTGTTCTTTATAGGTAGAAATATATGTGAGAGATTGCTTACAACCTTGGGGTGCATTTTATAATGTTTGTGTACAGCAGAAACAGCATAGAACAAGAATACCATGAAAAATATAAAATAAAATAAAAAAATAAAAATAAAAGCTGGGCGGTGATGGCATAGGCCTTTTATCCCAGCACTTGGGAGGATCCCCGGAAGTTCCAGGCCAGCCTAGTCTACAAGAGCTAGTTCCAGGGCAGGCTCCAAAGGTACAGAGAAACCCTGTCTCGAAAAACCAAAAGATAGGGCTGGAGAGATGGCTCAGTGGTTAAGAGCATTGACTGCTCTTCCAGAGGACCCGGATTCAATTCCTAGCACCCACATAGTAGCTCACAACTGTCTGAAAATCCAGTTCCAGGGGATCTGACACCTTTACACCAAAGCACATAAAATAAAGTTAAATAAACCATAAAAAATTAAAAAAAAATAAAAAAGAATAGCATGAAAAACTAAGCAGTGTGGATCAATAGCTACATTTTTTTAATGAGTAAGTCTGTTGAGATCCAACTCTATATTATTTACTAATTCTGATATTTTATTCACTGGAATACAATCATATACTTGGTGCAATATAATAATTTATTGAAAAATATTAGATATTACAAATTATATGAAACAAAATTAATTGTCTATAATGATAAGAATAATCCAAGAGTAGCAAGAGGTATGAATAAGTTAAGTATAGTTATTTAGATGAAAAAAGCTATTTTAATCCTCATGAACAGGTAATTTCAGAGTGAATGAGTGACTCTTTTTTGCTCAGTAAATTTTATTTTAAAACTTTAAGTTGTTCAGTAAACAGAATCAATGCCTGGGCATGTGTGTATACCTAAATAAAAGAATACAAGGGGATACCTTTCCACTCATTTTTAACAGACAGTTGTACATTTTAGGCATTTATTGTATATAATGAAATATTTTAAAATATGACTTACTCCACTTTCCACTTTTCTTCAGTTTACCGAGTTCTAAAATACGCTTAGGTTACAGTCAGAAAGCAAAGGAAGATTCAAACTGATAGAATCCTTTCTAAGTTAGGGTCAGCATACTGTCATTTTCATCATTCCAAAGTCAGTAATGAGCAACAGAGAGGACTGTTGCTTTTCTAGAAGGGTACAAGTTCCATACATCATTTGTCAACTTTCCCCTATACTCCCAAATGATACAGGGTGTTTGGCCAAGGCTGAGTAGGTATTAAGTCATCACTCTTCCTCTAAGCACATAAGCCAACCATATTTTCAAACATCTTTAAGTTAGTTTGAGATCAATGCATGTAAGGGAAAGACTAACATATGCCAGTTCAGGCATGACTGTAATAAACATGAATGATTGTTTGTGGCATTTGTTCCCCTTCCGTGACAAACAAGGATATTATGCGTTAAATATGTGAAGTCTCAAGACAAAAGAAGCCTGGATCTCTGGGGTGCTGCATAGGGGATCTCTCTGGGACAGCTGCCCATCAGCCTTCATTCCTGTCAGCCAGAAAGATTTGGCAAAATTGTTACTGCAGCATAATCCCTGATGTAAACAGATTAATTCCTTTGAGGATTAAAACCTTCCAAGAATATATTCACATTGTGAGTCACTAATTCCACTGCAGATTTTTACTAGACTATGTTAATGAAGAAGTATAGAAAAGGTCTTTTTCCTTCCCTTCTTAAAACTCCAGTACAGTTATCTGGATGTCGGTTACTGTCCTACTAGCAAACTTTGCAACCCTTGATGCCTACCGCATCTGGGAACACCTTAACTGATCGAAGGAAGTCAACTGAAACCGAGTCTCAGAATGGTGGTGATGTTGGAGGTGACTCCTCCTTTCTTCATAGGGAGGGGCTCCTGATTGCTCTCTGAATTTCCTCAGCTCATGCTCAGTGAAGTGCTCTGTGTATCAAAGAATACTGAGGGACAGACTGAGTTTGCAACTGGGAAACTGCCTGAAATCTTTCATAAGGATACTTGCAAAGGACAGCAGAGAATGTTTATAATATTGAAAAAATTGAGTGTATGAATGTGTGTGTGTTTGTGCACATACTATTTTTTTTTTTTTACATGCAAACATCTTCTAAAGGGAAAGTAGGATTCCCGCAAGTTAAACAAAGGAAGTACAGCTCATCTACACATCCAGGCCTTAATTCTTCCCCTCCCCCTATCTTTGAATTTTAAATGAATGACAAGGAGAGCAAGAAAAAGAAAGTAGGAGAGCTCAGTCACAGCAGGAGAAACCAAGACATGTGATCTGTGATCTGTAGTAAGTGGAACTTCATGGGAAATCATTTCTCCACAGTGATTTCTGGTGTAGGCCTTCAGATGCTATTTCAAGTCTAGCTTAATTTAAATATGCTGCTAAGCTTTAGCTATGTTTGTATGAATGTAAATAATTTTTCAAGACTATATGGTAAAACAGGAAAGTGACTATTTTTTGCATAGGAATTCTGCATAGGTAATCTAATACTATACTTTTGTTGGTGTATAGTCTAATTTTTCTTTAATAATCATAAAATATTTTTAAAAGAATTGTGTATAGTTATGGCTGGTATAAAAAAGAGGACTGAAAATGTGAGCTGTAGCTAGATGCAAGTTATAAGAATTTTAGACCAAGGAAATTCTTTTCTAGGGAAAGCAGAATTTGAAGGAGCTATGATAGTATCTCTGCAATGCTCGAAAAACCTACCAAGGGTAAAAGGCATCTTCCTTGCTTTATGTAAGAAAGTAGAGAAGGAGAAAAACGAATCATCTACAGGCAGAACAATTTCAGTTCATGATGAGGAAGTTCCTTGCTAAATTCAAGGAAGTCCGATGTTTGCTACTGTCACAGTAGGTGTTTTGGAATGCATTGGGTATATTTTTGTTAGGAAACTTAAAAAGAGATTAGGTCATATACTCCAAAGCTGCATTTATGATCACATAACTCTGAAGATAAGTGTGCTTTGCTCATGGAGAGTATGTCTGGGTGTGTCACACGCACTCTGCAGAGCAGTACACGAATCTACCACTGTCAACCCTTGTTTGTGTCACCTCCAGTGGCAGATCCACATGCAAGGAAGCTCTGAGTCTTTGTGATATTTTTTCTCTGAATTAACCACCAAAAAATGTCTGGTTTTGGAAATGCTTCAGAACCTTTGCGTATGGTATGAAAAAGAAAGCATAAATAAATGGGAAGGAAAATTAGAAGGACTGAAAGGACGGATTTGATCTAGCTGTCCTTCCATCCAGAGCAAAGAGAACATATTTTCTCCCCAGAAGAGTCAGCTTGGCCTTGTTTCTGCCCATTGTCTGGGATTTTATGGGCCTTTTGCTTCTTGTCTCTGTCTGACCTTTTATTACTCTTCACTTCTTCCCCAGCCAGGGTTATTTGAAATCATTCTAAAGGAAGTGGTAAGATGTCTAGGTGGCATGTGAAAGTATTCTGGAAAATTATCTCAGCAAACTGTAGGATCAAAGACATCCACTTTTTTGGTATAAACACTTCCAGGAAAAATCCTACCTAGATCAGAGTTCAAAGGGCAGCCATTTGGCCTTCCATTTATAAAGTAAGTCAGAAGGCAGAACAACATGTAATACACCTTACAATTTTGGGAAACAAGGAAGGAATTACAGAAGCCCATATTAGGAAAGATCTTTCCCTTGATTTAAAAAGTTGTTCCCAACTAAATTACACTACGTATTACTGCATTGTACTAGTTTACCTTATTGCGATAACCACATGCCTGATGAGAAGCAACTTATATGAGAAAGGAATTATTGAGGCTTATTGTTTGAGGCATGTGTGCAGGAACATGAGGCAGCTGGGAAGCAGAAAGTATGCAGGAAGTGGGGAAAGACTATGGAATTGTAATTCTCACACAGGTGACCTGCCTCTTCCACTTAGGCTCCCCCTCTCGGCCTGCTCCTAGCTAAGGGCAGTGTTCAAGCACAGAAGCTTCTGGGGGACATTTTACAATTAAACCACACTGATTAAACCTGAAAATTAACTCCAAATTAACTTCCCACAGTAAATTTAGGAGCCGCTGCTGCAAAAAGACAAAGGGACCACATTTCCCGGTGTAGAGGCAGTGACAGTTAAACCCCCTTCTTTTTTTTTTGGTTTTTCGAGACAGGGTTTCTCTGTGGCTTTGGAGCCTGTCCTGGACCTAGCTCTTGTAGACCAGGCTGGTGTCGAACTCACAGAGATCCGCCTGCCTCTGCCTCCCGAGTGCTGGGATTAAAGGCGTGTGCCACCACCGCCCGGCTTAAACCCCCTTCTTTGGCTGTACTGTAGGTACTATAAAAGACAGAGTAGCATTTAGACGCAATAGCTCTGGGCCTTGAGCTTACCAGGATTTTTCATTTTGCATGTGCAGGGCTTGATTGACATCCCCCAAGCACAAAAAGCAGGCGTATCATCAAGTATGTTTCCATAAAGTTCTGGTTGGACTAGAAACATAATACTTCAGAACTTCCTCACCGGCAGTGACAAGAATGCCACTGACTACAGGGAAACCCTCAGTGCCTATGTTTGTGAAGTACAGATGTTTTATAACCAAATCAGCTGCTTTCCCCTTCAGTAATGGATGATTTCGGGGTGTCAACATCTGCCACTGGAATTATTCTCACAATGGGTTTCTTGGCCTCCAAGTTACTCACTGTTGTAGCCAGGTGAATCACTCTAAAACTTAAAACAGCAAGAATTTCCTGCTTCAATTCCAGAGCAGCACCTCATGGGGTTGTGGAGTAGAGAATCTTTAGGTTAGAACTTAGATCCTTTCTTTTTTCTAACTGAGATTTATACATGTTTTATTCCCATTGAACTCACCTCTATCTCAGCTTTGCCATTATGTCTTTTGTCTTTACCGTGGATTTTTCCTGCTCCCATGCCCTTGCTCACACACTCCTCTGTCAGTTGGATTCTACCTTCTTTCCATTTACTTTTTCATTAAGTCTCTAAAGACAAGCTGGCATACCATACAAATCTGACTTACAAATCGCTTGACATGTGGAAAAAGGTTCTTCTTCTTGAGTTTCTCCAATGGTTTAGCAGAGTCTCTAAAATAATTGTTTTTTGTTAACATTAGTGCATTATTGAATCAATTTTTCAATATTTTTCTACAGAAATGGGGTGGTTTTGTGAGAGAAAAGGGGACAATCTTCTTATTTTAGAACCTCAAAAACATCAGAGTCATCCAAAGGTATTCATCACTGAGTGGAGTTCTCATGATCACTTTAAAACCTTCTGTTAACCATTTAGTGTGACCAACTTTCCAAACACTCTTCATTCCCCTTGAACAGACCTAGTCTCTGGTGGATAGTGTTAGGAAATCTTATGACAGGTACTTACAGGAGTTCTCAGTAAAGATTCTGCCTGATTCTAAGAAAGAAGAGACAAAACAGATTTAATATTCATAGCCACTTTAGGCTATACAATAAGCCCTTGCCTCAAAACAAACAAATATACATGTGGCTTACTATAAAATACTTGACTAAAAACTATTGAGTAAAAACTGAAATTATTGATTCACCGTATATATTGGAATTTTGTTATCCAGAAAGAAAAATGAAATCATAACATCAGCAGAAAATAAATGGAGCTGGAAATCATTCTGCCCAGTGAAATGAGCCAAGGACAAAATGAAGGCACTTAGTGTTCTCTCACAGGTGTGGAACCTCAGTTTAAGATTAGATAAAGATGGGCGTGTGTGGTGCGGTGTGGTGTGGTGTGTGTATGTGTGTGTGTAATGAAAACAGGAGGGGCCTCAATAAAACGAAAAGACATCCTAAGTGAAGAGAAAGGGTAACAAAGCATATAGGTAGGATAACGAAGCCTAAAACGGGCCTTGGTGGAGCAGAGGGGACTAGGAAGATGAGAAAAGGGGAACAGAAGAGATCAGTAGGAAGAGGTCAAACTAGAAGAAAGTATGCATGAAAATCCCATAATGAAACTCATTGTGTTTTATTGTTTTTAATGTTAACTTGAAGTTTAACTAAGAAAAGTAAGGCAATGCTTCTGTTTCTTGAGTGGTTTTTGTTTTTAAGTAGTTCACTGTTATTTAAGCACGAGTTTCTCCACCAATTTCATTGGGATCCAAGTAGCCTAGGGGATTGCCAGCAGAGGAATCTCTTATGTGTAGCTAACTTAAACTTCGCCTCATTATGAAAAATACAGTTGCTATTAAGCCTTTAAGAAACATTCTCAGTGGTTCCAAAACTTTATTTTCATTTTTGAAATCTCTGAGGAGCCCACATACTGGTATTAGAGGGACCATTACAGTGGGTTAGTCCTAACTCACTCCCTTTGATTTTTGGAACAGGTTTAGTTGGGGAATTTAATATTTCGTTAGTTTTGCTTTACCATCCCATTGTGCTAAAGAGAAGACGGTTTCATTTAAAAAACCTTCTGTATTTAAAAATTCCCACTGCCTTTCATTTTAACGACTCAAGTCCAATGATCTACTCCATTTCTCCATGAAGCTTCATGCTGACATCTGCAGTTGTTTGAAGTTAAAGAGGTCTAAATGCGAGCCTCACAAAATGATTTCCCTCGATGGAGCCTTAAAGCCCAGAGTACCACAGGGGAGCTATAAGACATCAAATGAAACATAAGCTGCAAGCCCAGCTGAGGCTGTCGGAGAAAGCACCAGTGGAGACCAGAGGCATGGTTTCTCTCAGCAGTGAGTCACACACAAGGGAAATCATCTTCATTTTTGTTTATGACCAATCTGGATTTAGATAGCTGGCACTTTGTCATATTATCTATCTATTTTTATTTATTAAAGAGCAATATATGGTGCAATCCTAGGCTTGGGAGGCTGAGGAAGTTGGATTGCAAAGTTCAAGCTTAATCTGAGCTATATAACAAAACCACAATTGGCTAATATATATGGATTATATATTATATAATATATAGATCTAGGTATCTTCCTATAAAACTCCCTGATGTTAAAAATTAAATTAAAAATTTAATTAAAAATTAAAAATTAAATAAAAAATCCAGTAGAACCTCAAATTATTCTTTTACCATATTCTTAAATCCCTAATCTTACAACCTGTTCTAATTCAGTGTATAGCCTGATACATTACCATGTCTGCACATACTAAATACAAAATGTTTGCATCTCTGTGTTATATTTTATAACCTTGCATATGATCACATTTCATAGGCACCATTCTGCGTGATTTCTTCTCATGATCACAGAGGGAATCATAAATAAAAGTATTCCTTTGTTGGCACTCAACTTTCCTTTAGATTCAGTCTTTGGCTTAATCTAAATAATGGCTACACATTCTTCTCTGTAACTGAGACCAGAGAACAATTTCAACAACATTCTCTGTTCTTTTTACTTATGTACTGAACCAATGGAGAAAATGTACTAGCCTTTGAGACAAGGAGCAGCTGCAGAGCAGAGATAAAGTCTGATGCTCTGAGAGTTGTTAATGAGAATGGAATGGAGTCTTCTGCTTGATGGCGAAACCCACATCTGTCTCCTCTTTCTCCTTCTCTGCCTTCACCCAGCACTGTTCACACAGCTCTGCCTTTGTCTCTTGGTCTTCCATCCTCTTCTGAACTGCATTCCCACCCTTCTCTTTCTACCCCTGTCCTTAACTGTTTTATTGCAGAATATTAACAATCCTACCTGTTGGGATACTTGATTAAAATATCGCACATGTATACAATGAATACTGTAAAATTATTCACATTTGTGTCATATATTTTTATAGAAAACATATATAATACATTGTTAATTTTTTAATTACAGAAAAATCTATATGTGAAAAAAATCCCGTTTTATAAAATAATTCTATCATATGCCTGGCATTTTAGAAAATGTAAAGCTTCTGTGAGGGTGATGTGACTGTGCTGCTCTGTTTTTCCTTTGATTTGATATTATTTTAAAATCTGTCCTCATTCAGTATACATTAAAACTAAGATTTAAAAAAAAACATTTTTTAAAGGAAAAATCCAACAATAGCAGTTGCATGTATTGAATGTGTTTATTTTTGACTTTGCTAAATTTTTAGTAGAATATTTTAAAGTTTATACCGAGTTCATTGAAAGAGTGTGCTAAATGGGAATATTAAATTAAAATGATATATAAAACAAGTAAAGCTGAGGTAATATTTCGATTACTGAAAACTGTAATGGCAATAAGCACACTAGAGAAGAAGCCCTTTGATCAAGGGCAGTAGGATTCCAAGTTGAAGTGGCCGCTATGATCAAAAAATAGCTTGTTCCACTTTTCTTTTTGACTGAAATCTTGAGTTCCGTGTGGTCTGAGGTCTCCCGGGCTCAATCAGTGGGCCCGGACAGATGTATGGGCTCTGTAAGCCAACTGTGCTTCTTTTGGATGGAAAAAAACTAACCAAACAAACAAATGAAACAACAGCAGCACACATAAACGCACAGCACATAGAACACACACAGCTCATGCTCAACTCACACACACACACAGAAAGTGTGCACATCACATACACACGTACACAAACAGAACACACGCACCAAAACTGATTTAAAGCAAAAATAAACAAATTTTAAAAGATGTAAATTACTTTTCATACATCTGCAGTCTTCGCATTCCTACTCTGATTGGTGTTTTCCGTCCTTAAAAACAAGACTCAGGTGAATCGGGGACGCTGCCCCGGAATTAAGCGTGAACAGACTGCCACCTGGTGGTCATTTAGCTCACTCTTCGACTGTTTACTTTTCCTCAAAACTCAGCTTGTCACATGACACTCGTGTCCGATCTCAAAAGTTAGGAGTACAAATCCTACTGATGTGTTAGAGCAGACTGGGGTGTTACAGGCGGTTTTATGACTTTCTAAAAAGAAAGGATCATGTGATTAGGGTGTGAGGCTCACTTCTGTCAGTATTGCAGCCAAGGCTTTTCTGAATGACTTACTGTCTTCTGTTCTTGGAGGCCCTTGGAAGTTCACAAAGCACCTTACTGTATGTGTTTGCTACATTCTGAGGACATTTGCCAAATGAGAGAAAGCCTGGTCACATAAAACTTTGTATTACTCTAATAGAGACGGTATTATAAAGATGTCTTAGGCTTAAGTGGAGAATAAAACCTCCTCAAACACATGTATTCCTTTATTCCTTTGTTTTTCCAACTTTTGAGAAAAATGTGATGGACTCCAGGTTTCTAAGTGGCATTTTTCAGTGGCAGGTGCTTCCTTGGCGAAACAATCAATGTTGTAATCACAAAAACTTTGCGGTTCTTGGAAAAGCTTCTGATTTACCCCAATATAGGTCTCAATGACCTATTGTCGCCAATACCTTTGAGTTTCATGCTCCAGAGACAACTGCAGCATCAACACACCTTGTGAGAAGCCAGCTGGTCTGAGCTGCTGACACACCCTCTTGACATTCTGACTTGAGTGCAAGGAACTGTGCTGGCAATATAGCAGACTTTCTAACTGGCTGGATCTTTTGTCTTTTCAATCATGTTTCTCCTTTTATTTCTGTTTATTCTTTCAGCAGTCTTTTACCATCCACCAATCATAAATCAGTCAAAAACCTCACATTCCTAAAAAATTA
>JAQHUG010000431.1:963981-976955 GCA_028555095.1 Dicrostonyx torquatus | reverse complement strand
ATCCTTCTTTTCTGTCTCTCTGTGATTTCGATAATGTAACTGAGACTCAAGAAGGCAGCAGGCTGTATAGAAAAGTATGCCACCAAAAGTGTGGCATCATTTGATGTTGTCAGAGTGGAAAAGAATTTCAAAGAATACATCTACTTGAAAATAGAAGGAAATTGAGGGTTAGAGAGTGAGAAGTGTCTAAACTGTAGGTGGTGGTGGTGCACACCTTTAATGCCAGCACTCAGGAGGCAGAGATAGGTGAATCTTGAATTCTTCCTGGTCTGCAGAGTGTGTTCCTGGATAGCAAGGGCTACACAGACAAAACCTATCTTGAAAACTAAAAAAAAAAAAAGCCCAAAATGTGTAAACATGCAAACGGTGTAGAGAGATCAACACCAGAAGAACGACCTCAGACAGCGCTCTTGGCCAGAGCACTGCAAAGTGCTGATGTCCTTGTTTGCAGTATTTTCCAGAGAGAAGAAAGAAGGCTGGAAATAAGAATGAAATGTAAACAATTGTGAGAGGTGACTAAAGGATGAACGGACCATGCAAATTTAGTAATGGAAAACCAGGAACAATAGCAGAAATGACATCAAAGTCACCAACAATAAAGCAATGACTATTGTCTATATTAACCTCAGATTTTAATGCTTGATAATCTAAAAGTATTTACTAGTAAGTATGTAGTGAGTGTTCACAGCACAGTCAGTCAGGGCTCAGAAATGCGATGCGAGCAGACAAGATAAATGGGGGGCTCACTGTGTGTTCTGTGTGCTGATACAGGGGCCTTACAACTGCCTGCTCTGCCTTTGTGTTCTTCTCATGGCAGCTTGTTGTTTTCTTGCTGCCAAAGTAATTTTTATTGCCCCGGTGACATTCAAGAAGGTTTAGAAGAATAACGAAAGGAATATATCAGATCATGTGTTTCCCTCCCTCTGAAAATGTTCAATAGTTTCTCATAATGAATACCTTAAAAATGTATATCTTCTTTGCCTAGCATTGTGTGCTGGATGCATAACAGAGCCTACCTCACCTTTTTCTACTTCAGTCAAATTCTTTGCTTCAACATAATAAAGCTCCCTTGAAAGACATCTTGTCTCTTACCTCCACACTTCTGAATACCCCTGTTCCCCTGTGTGGCCTTCCTTGTTATTTATTCTTCATTTTTATCCAATTGGCATGGAATTCTTTGTCCAAGTTGTCACCTGGGCAAGGCTTTTTAGGGCAAGGTTTTTCAAATCCTCCTGGAAGACATAGTCTCTTTTAGATCTGATCTTGATAGAACTTAGTAGGCAAATCTTATTAAGTATCCCATAGATACGACGTTTTTGTTTCATATCACAGTTATTTCTGGTTGTCTTTTAATATTTCTAGAATGCCTCTGGAGCAGGGCCATATGCAATATAGTTTTGTCATACATGGCATACATGTCTAGGAGATGGTGAAGGATAATGCTCACATATCTTTCTAAATGGCTTCTGAAATCAGTTTTCTTTGTCATATTTCCAACTTCTGAAATTTAAAGCTCTGTGACCATGCATTAACTGCTTTCAGTCTTATCTTTTGTTTAGAGAAAAGGTAAGTCTATTATAAGCTTCTCATTTGAGTTAACTAAGAGAACACATACATGAGTCTCGGTGACTTACTAACTTAATCTTTGTGATAACTCTCGTTATCACATTTTATACATTATTGTAACCTGAAGTATAAATAGTTGCCAAAGGTCACACCTACTAAGCTATTAGGTTAATAGAGTAAATAAGTTTGACCAGAGCAAAGGTTGGTGTGATTCTAGATTTATATAGAGGACACTAGAGTTAAATAATTGCATTCCAAAAGCTTTCACAAGCTGAATTGGAGTTGGACTTTGTATAAAGACCAGATAAAAAGTATTTGTTTGTAGTTGTTATTAATGGTGATCAGAATGCTGAGCTGCAAGAGAACCTGGGTATAGATGAGCTCAGCTAACACAGAAGGATGAAAGACAGACTGAAACACACAAGGGCTAGCTCCAAGCCCTGTGGTTCCATGTCCTATATCTACAATTGTGATGGTCTCATATAGACTCCAACATGCTTGAGTAGCTCTTTTTCTCTAATTTTGCTGCATGTAGTACATGTGGTTGTTCTTTATTGTCTTAGTTAGGGTTTCTATTGCTGTGATAAAGCACCATGAACAAAGGCAACTTGAGGTAAAGAGTTCATTTTACCTTATAGCTTATTAGTCCATCACTGATGAAAGTGAGGACAAGGACACAAGGCAAGGACCTGGAGTTTGGAAATGCAACAGACGGCATTCGGGAATGCTGTTTAAATGCTTGCTCCTAATGATTTGATCATCTTTTTTAAATCATCTAGGACTACCCACTGTGGTATAAGGCCAACCACATCAACCATTAATCAAGGAGATATTCCACAGATTTATCCATAAAACCATTATGGTGGGGACACTTTCTCAGTTGAGATTACAGCTTCCTAAAAGACTCCAGACTGTCAAGTTGACATGAAAACTTGTCAGTGTATTTGTTTTCATTTTTATAGTAGCATACAACTAAACACTGCATTGAGTTATAGTTGAGACTTTGGGATTTTTAGTAGTATTGGGTCAATTAACTATAGGGATTTTTGAAGTTGGACCAAATATATTTGTATTATTAGATAGGACCATGGATACTAGGCCATTGAATGTGAAATGCCCCCCACAGGTTCATGTGTTCAATTATTTGGTCGTTAGTTGGTAGGACTCTTAATAAGGGAAGTTATGGGAACTTTTAAGAAGTCATGGCTGGAGGAAATTGGCTTCTAGGAAGTGAGCCTTAAGGCTTACTTAAGGTTTACTCTTTGTACTTCCTGGTCGATCCAGCTGTAAGCAGCCTCACACTCTTGTGCCCTATCTCTCAGCTATTCACACTGCCAAATTGCTTTACCCTTAGTGATTGACTATGTCCCTTCAAGTCACAAGCCAAAGCAAACATTGCCTCTCTTATTATTATTACCTCTCCTATTATTTCTGATTGCTCACAGGAAGTAGAAAAATAGGCAACACAGCAGTATTAGAGGTGATTTTATTCTTCAGAAAAAAAGCATACAACGTCAGTTGAGATGAGTTTAATGATGTTTTAGCATTAAGAATTTTAGGAGTAAGCTTCAAATAATTCATATGTCTGAAAGAATAAGTGATTGGTGAAGTTGAAATTTGGCACTAAAATTTGACAATATTTTAAAAGAAAAAAACCTGCCATCCAATTAGTGCTCTGCATTCCACTGATTTATTGGTGATTATTCAATATCACGTGTTTACCCCATCAATGGTTGTGGCTAGAGAAATATGAATTATTTTAAATCTGATTACACAAACATACATATGTTATATTCTGTAAATCTGTTGTCTCATTAGAAGGTCAATGGTATAGCCATATCCTGTGTAAAGATGTTTACACTATTTAAAATATATAATTCATATAGAGTTCTTATACCCTGTGCTATGAATCATTGGTAAACCCTAGCTTGCACTTTATTGCATAAGCTGTTGATGACTAATAACTCTGATAGACTCTATCAGGGACTCTTCACTGTTTGAGTCACATTTTATTGTTTGTTCATCTCAAGAGAGTACAGGTGAGTTTCTGTTTGATAACCTTCAGGGATGCAATTTAGTTACGAACAAATGAACTCATAGTGGCTACCATTCACCTTTGTTCCAATGTTTGATGTATAATATGGCCAGAGACCCAAAGGTCTGCTATAAAATAAACTGGCATAACAACATTTGGATCCTCCCAAGGGTAGGTAAGGTTACATTGGAACTCAATTCCACACTTTCTGGAATATCAAACCCCTTCTCAGATTGGACAAGATTTATACTCTCATATTCTGGTGTGGGCTTTTCTTTAAAAAAATTTCCTTGAATATAAAATCTCTCCCTTTTTCTCATACATTTTTCTTAGTTCTGTAATGAATTTTCAGGAAACTTGTCCTATTCTATGAATGTCATAAAACAGAGCTGGAGATGAGGAAGAAGAGGGGATACAGAGAAACTGAGAAGAATAAGTAAATATACAAAAGTTAAGTTATTGTAAAGATCACTGAACAAACAGGAGGAGTGCTTATATGGAGACATTTTATGTATGTTTTGTTTATTCGAGAATTTCATAGCTGTCCACATTTGAACATATCCACTCCCCTCTCCAACTCTTCCCAGATTCTTTCCTAACACCTTTTCCTCCAAACTCATGTCCTTAAAAATAGGACTTTTTTTTTGAAAAAAAAAAACAACCACTGACCCCAATTAATGCTGTCAAATGCTCATGAGTGTAGGGCCATGCACTGGAGCATGAGGAATCTCTGAGGGGTCATATCCCCTAAAGAAAATCCCTCTCCCGTTAGTCATCTACTAACGGAGTAGTAGTAACCTGAGTAGCTCCTCAGGTAGGGATGTGGCCTGTTTGCCCCTCCAAGAAATGCTGGAATGTTGAGTGAGTTGCTCTTGTGTAGGTTTTGAGTGGGTTACCACAGCTGTAATGAGGTCCTAAGTGAAATGGCCGTATCCTGTCCAGAAGCCAGTGCTTTATAATAGTTTTTTCAACCTCTGGCTCTTACAAACTTTTCACCACCGCTTCCATGATATTCTCTAAACCTTGGGGTAGGAGGAGGATGTGATATTAATGTCTGTTTAAGGCTGGGTCCTCCACATTTTTTAAATTTTTTGTGTGTTCCTGTATTAACCTCTGCCTGTTGCTGGGAAAAGAATCTTCTCTGAAGAGGGCCGAAAGCTGCATTGATCTGTGGATATAAAGAGGAATATTTAGAATGCACAGTGATACTATGTCCATTTCACAAAACAATAGTAGGAGGTTCTTCCCTTCAGCTTATGACCTCCTGGTTAGATATTGTTTTCAGTTCAACATTGTCTAGAGTCATTTGGAAAGGAAGCCTATCAGGAAGAATTCCTTAGATCAGATTGGCCTGTGGACATGTCTAAAGAGATTATCTTAATTTTTAACTGATAAAAGAGGGCTTAGTCCCCTGTGGATACTACCTTCTGTAGGAAGGTGGTCTTGATGGTATAAGAATGATAGCTAAACATGAACTGGTGAGTGAGCCACCAAATAGTATTCCTCCATGAGTTCTGCTTTAAGTTCATGCTTGAGTTCTTGCCTTGATTTCATTCAGGGATGGACACTGACCTAGATGTGTAAGTCAAATAAGACCGTTCCTCCACAAACTGCTTTTGAAAAGAGTATTTCATTACAACATCAGAAAGAGTCAATTCTCCACAGCTGTGACTTTCTGGCTGAGTTTCTAAATACCAAGCGTAAATTCCCTCGTGGGATGCAGGACTTAAATCTGATCAGAAAGCAGTTGGTCACCCCTAAAATATTCATAGTGCAATTGCAATGCCAGTCAGTATTGCAGTTTGCATAGCTCATAGCTAGGCTGTTGGTGACTTTTCTCTCCTAGCCGCATGCATAACGTCTTCTGGCACTATGATAGCTTTGTGGCAAGAAGGAGACTTCAAGGTCACTACCAACTTGATTTCTGCCTGTTCTTTGGCCAAAGTATTTTACCATAAGCTCTGCTGGGAAAACAAAATCAATGGCAAAAGTTTATATTGTTTTTTGGGAGATCTCTGAGATACCCAAAGGGAAGTATCCTATGGTTGGTATAGGGGGTTTTGTTTAATAGCCTATGGTTTCTGGGAGCATTATCCCTCTGTGTTGGTTACCTTCACCTAAACCTACTTTTATTATAATATTTAGTAAATTATATATATTTATATCTTTAATAACTTTCCATATGGATTTTCCAAACACTCTAGGCTAGTTATCCGTCTCCCACTCACTTCTCTTTCTTACTCTTTCATCTTCCTCCCCATCTAAACTTCACTCTCCAATTATCCTTCCTTTTTTCCTCCATTCTACGTGTTCTACCATATCATGCACACTGATGGCCTCATTCTAGTCTCCTGGTTTCCACAGGTGCTCCAAGTTAAACATAGCAATCTAAATGTTCTAAGCTAAGACCCTCACATAAGAGAGAATATAGAGTGTTTGTGTTTCTGGGTCTGGATTATCTTACTTAGTACAATTAAATGTTTCAAATATGCAGTTTTATAACAAATTCAATTAAAGCCTGGTTCCTATAGTGTTTAAGCTTCAGTTAATTAATGTCCATCTCATGGTTACTCTTTGATTCTCAAATGTCAGTATGAGCATGTCTGCCACAGCCTTTGCTTCTGATCAGCAGTTCCCTTTAAAATAATGTCTAGGGAATGAAGACATCAAGAGAAACTGGCCCACAGAATCAACTAAGCAGGTCTTATAGGGGCTCACAGAGACTGAAGCAACAAAGACCCTCCATTTGTCTGAACTAGGTCTTGCATATATCTTATGGTTGTGTTGCTTGATATTCTTGAGGAACTCCAATGATGAGAGTAGAGAGTGTCTCTGACTCTTTTGCTTGCAATTGAGACCCTTTTCCTACTACTGAGCTGCCATTTTTAGCTGTGATTTGAGTGTATGTGCCCAGTCTTATTGTATGTTTTAAGGCCATCTTCAGTGATATACTTGGGAGGTTTGCTTTTTTTATTTTATAACTGTGTGTGTGTGTGTGTGTTTAAAATAGAGAAGGAGTTGGTCTGGGAAAGAGGTGGGTTGTGGGAACAGGGAGGAGAGGGAGGGGAAACTGATCAGTATGTAATATAAGAGAAGAATAAAAGTTGAAAAAATAAAATGTCTAACTGTATTGCTCACACATTAAATTACTATGAAATTACTATGAAATTAAATGTTCTTTAATCTATGAACAGAACCTGATAGCCTTTCATCAAGCAATAATGTTGGATGAATAGGCAACTAACAGCTAATGCCTTTTTGTAATGTGAAATCAAGGTTTGGCTCTATTAATGCTTCTTTGCTGACAAAAGTGCTCCCAGTCTTCCATAGGCTCCAGCAAAAACACGAGCTTGTTGTTATGTGAATGTTAATATGCACATTCACCAGGAACAGAGCTAATCATCTTATAAATGAAATATGGGTTACTGGTGCAGATACACATTTATCTTGCCAACATTACTCTATAAACATTTACTGTTAAGGAGTTTACTGTAGAAATTTAAATGAGGGAAGACTGTTCCTTGAGCTTTCTGGAGTTTCTAAGAGAGAGCTAGAGAAACAAATAAGAGATTTTGACAATTTGCTAGTGAAGATTTCACGTGCACTATAGTAAGACAGAGAGAAGGGCAATTTTCTGGTTCACACAAGTCTTGCAGCTACCCAAAATAGCAGTGTAATGAAAAAGTTCTTTGATTTGTTAGAAGACATAATAAGTATTCCTCTTTATAGTGCAGATTAGAATATCAATACGTTTTAAAAAGACTTTTCAATGTCAATGTACATCCATTAGTATGTGTTCACATCATGTATGTTTAGGTGTCCCAGAGACCAGTGACATCATCAGGGCACTAAAAGTGGAGTTACAGGTGGAGGTGAACAGTTTAGTGTGGGTTCTAGGAACTGAACTTGGGTCCTTAGAGTAAGTGCTCATAGCAACCGAGCCATTTCTCCAGCTCTATAAATACACTTTTGACAACATATGCTTTTCTAATAATATGTTGTGGTTTGACAAACATTTTTGTAAAGTAAGAATAAATACTTTAAGTTTTTCATGCCAAAGCAAATAGAAGCAATCATGAATGAGTGTCATAACTATTCTCCAAAACAATATTTTATATATAGGCAGACAACTCTGATGAGGGCCACAGATAGGCAGTCCTTGATCTAAGACCTGAATCTGGAGTCTAGGATCACAGATTGGAATATTAGAAAGTGTGGGCCAACACTTGAGTGGTTCCAGAAATAGTTTCCAATACTGTATCAGAAGATAGCAGATGACATCATGGGAGAAACACACATTAAGAGAGCTACATTGAAGAGAGAGAGTGGGAGCTAGAGATCAAAGACATAGCTTGATTATATTTATCATTTTTTAAAAAACAACACAAAGCAATCCCACTTTCATGAAGGTCCCACAAGAACTAAATTAGTCTCTCTTACTCAAGTATTGATTAAAACCTAATTACCATGCACTAGTTTCCACCTTTAACAACCTTCATGATCAGTAATTGTAAGTACAAGGGAACTACATAGATATTTAACATGCTGTGGTAGTTTGAATGTAATTGGTCCATAATCTCATAGAAAGTGGCACTATTAGGACGTATGGATTGTTAGTGCAGGTATAATCTTATTGGACAGAGTGTCACTGTGGGGGCAGGCTTTGAGGTTTCCTATTATCGGGATACTGGCCAGTATCTCAGTTGATTTCTTTTTGACTGCAAGATGTGGAACTTTAGCTCTACTACATTAGTATCACATCTGCCTGCATACCGCCATGCTCTCTGCCACCGTGATAAGGGACTGAGCCTCTGAAATTGTAAGTGAGCCCCCTTGTTTAAATATTTTAATTTATTAGAGTTGCTGTGGTCATGGTGTCTCTTTACATCACTAGGAACCATAACTCAGATAGTAGAGATGACATGCTTATTCAGTGCTTAGTCACTAAAATCCAGATATAAGTTCTCCTTTCAAATTTGTTTTCTCATTTAGTTACCAACCAAAGTTAGAAGGCATGAATGTAGGCATCGTTATTTAATTACTTTCATTTAGTAAAAGATGTCAAGATACTAGCTAATTTGCGGAACTTAAACATGGTCTCTCAATCCCACATCTGCTTTTTGCTCTGGATGATCTTGAAAAAAATCCACTAGAATAAATTTTATCTCTTAGATAAGCATGTACCCAGGTTTTACAATGTTGTACGTGTTATATAGTATAGTTACTAAGCATACCTAGATTAGAGCAGCAAGTTAATATATTTTTCCTCCGACCTCTTTACCCCTCCCCTCCACCTTCTTCTCAGCACACCTCCCACCCATTCTTCCTAAACATAGACTTGAATATCTCAGAGAGTAACACTAGTTCCTATACAATAACAGACAAGAGTGAATTTGGCTAGGCTGGGTGTCCATTGAGAATCAGGGATACACCTGCCTTTGCCTCTCCAGGGCTAGGATAACAAGTGCACAGCACCATACAAGGCTTGTTGACATAGAATCTAGTGATGGATCTTAGGCCCCAGTGCTTGCAGGGTCAACGTCTTACTGGTTGGGCTACATCCACAACTCCTGGTAATCTATAGAGTAGACAAAACTGTTTTGAAAATGAACTAAGGTTAAGATTTACACTTCATGATTTGAAAGCATATTACACACTCACAGTAATTAGAATAGTGTACAAACAACACAAACATACAAATAATCCAATTAGATAGTGTAGAAGTGCAGTAATCAAATATCATCAAGACATCTATCCAGATCACTCAGTAAGACAGATGCTTTAACAAACAGTTTCAGAGAAATGTATATACAGAATGCAAAAGAGTGAAATGGGATCCCTGCTTTACACAATGCAGAAAAAAGTGACTCAAAGTGGATTAACGACAATAAGTTGTAAAATCTAAAATGATAACAAACCCAGGAGAAAATGATAAGAGAAAACTGAAACATGTTGAGGTCAGTAGGTAACATAGGAAGAAAACATAAATGGAAAATCAGACTTAAAAACTTTCATATGTAAAATTATACAATTAACAAAGCATCAGCGGCAAGATAAGAAAGACAGAAAACCTGCAAAGCATATAAATAAAGGGCTAGTATTGAGAGTATATTAAAAACACTCCCTAACTTTACTACAACCACAAAATCAATAATTCTATGATTAAAGGCAGTGGGCCGAAGCAGCTATTTTTCCACAGAGGGAAGAGAAATAACCACGAACATATGAAGAAATGTTCAATGTTACTGATCAGAGAAGCAAGAGTAAGTCACAATGATGTATCATCTGACATCTATGAGATGATTTGAAAAACAAATAAAAAAGTGTTGGTGAGGACATATTGGAACCTGGTCAACTACTATACAAAGCAGCTTCAAGGATTCCCAAAGATTAAAAATCGAGTGACCCTGCGATCCAGAAATTCAGTACTGATCACATATCCAAATAAACTCTAGAGTGTCATAGAGATATTTCACACTCATGTTCTTGGAACTGTTGTTCATACTAACTGAACAACAGCTGGATAGATGGATATATTTAATGTGTTTCACAGACAATGGATTATTTACTTGTCTTTTAAATAATTTTGAAATACATTGGGAATAAAATTTCTTAATGCGGCCCCTCAATGAGTGTTTAGTTCCTTGTGAACATGCATTGGGAAATCAACTTCCAGAGTACATTCATTCATGATGTTTCGTGTTTTAAGTATCTTTGAGAATGTCTTCAATTACCTCTCTAAAAAGTAAATGACTCAGTTTTCTCAATTGAATCATGGAGTGAGTTTTATCTTTCCTAAACACTCAGGGGAAGCTATTTATATTTCTGCTTTTGTCCAGTGCACTTTGGTACAGATAAGCAATAACATCTATCACCAGATAAAGCAATAATTAACAAAAGCCAAAGTTCAAAATTAAACTTCTAACTGAAAGAAAAATAGGCTTAGTTAGCTATAGATGAATTGCTAAGAAAACATTAAAAGTTTAATTGAGATGAAGTTTTGTTTTGAGAGGGGAAACATTTATAAACTTTACATCCTCTGTTTATCTTCTGCTGATATCACTTGCTTGGTCCTTTCTATGTTCTTACTGTTTATCCTATTCTAACCATGTAAAAAGCATCTTTTATTTAACATTCACAACTGTCCTTCATGGTCATCTATCAGTTTAACAGGACACATAAGTTTCTCGTTAGAGGCATAAACATGTCTGAGCAGTACACAGAGTGACTTCCTAAGAGTCATGTTGTTCCTTTCCAGATGAAACATTGTCAGCTGATCCTTACAGGAAACCACGTGGAAAGTTAAACTTAACACCCAAAGAAAAGTAAAAGTAGTAGTTTCTGTTTCTCTTCTTATTTAAGCAGCCCTAGTTTCTCCTGGTTTTTACTTCTGTCAATTTTGATATTGCCTTTAACCAAACAGGCACGTGGGAGATTTTCATTATTTAGTGACAGGAAATGAACATACCAAGGACTCTGCCTTATGGGTTGAAATCCAAACATCAAAGCACAGACCAACAGCGGTGTGGGGCGCTCTTATTTCTGTGTGGGAATGCTGCACAAAGTGGGATAGGGTGGGGCTTCGGCAAGATCTTAGAGGCTGTGCTACTTCTTTCCCAGTATTTCACGAATGCAAACTTGTTCAGAGAAGAGGTGTCAGAATGTGAGAATGTTCTGTAAACCTCTGTGATTAGAAACAGATGACCTCATCAATGCCCTACAAGATAGCCTGAGGCAGTGACAGGATGTCAATCAATTCTGCCCTTCCATTGTCTGACACATGACATCACAAACTGTTTGCCGAGGGTAGTCCTGTCTAGTGTGACTTCTCATAGTCAGTACATAAAGTTTGCGTAATGAATAATAAATTCCAAAATATCTCTGCTTGCAATGGGCCTTCTACGTTTCTTCTCCACATTCCTATCCAATTGTGCATATTTTGGAGAATGAACCAGCTTTACACACTTCCTCAGCACACTTATATTGCAGTTGACAACATAAAAGAGAGCAGGAAAAGAGGGACAGGAAGAACTAGAAACTCAGGAAACAACACTTGTTTCAGTGCTGGCCATAACTGCAGTCTAACCAAACAGGGGATCTGAGGTCTACAGAACATTCTGGTCCTTGAAGCTCCTCTTGCCTTCCAGGCACTTGTTTGTAGTATACTGGCAGGAAGCCATTTTGAGAGGCTTCTATCTCAATATCTTTCTAGGTTCAAAGTTTCCTGCATTTCCCTGTGCCTAGGAATTTCTCATCAACTGGTACAGTTCTTGTACTGATTAGTGAGATTGCTGACCTGAGAATGTGTAAGGCATGAGATCAAAGATGTTGGTTGTCCCATACAGTAGAGATTTGGCTGAAGTCATCTCATTCGCAAACAGAAATATAGCTGGGAACTGAAAGGATGGAACAAGATATTATAAGCAAATGAATCAAAACCAAATAAGAATATCTATATTAATATCTGAGAAAGCAAATTTTATACTAAAGTAATTGAGAAATACAAAGAAAGTTATGACATAGAGAACCCTCTGTCAAGAGAGTATAATAATTGTATACATTACAAATATTTGTTTTTATAATTTCATAGAACAAACATTGCCAGACACAAATATTGTAATAATAAATCAATGAGTTTACACAATTATATAGCTACATGAGAACGAAAATAAAATAAATGTAAATACCAGCAAGAGTAGACTCCTTACTCTCTTGGGGTTCAATTCAGAAATTCTATTTTCATGTCTATATGCCAAAACCTAACAAAATTTTCCCTTTTTGCTTCATTTAGCAAATCAGATCCACAGTAGGCCATGCTGTTGTTTCCACCTTTCATTTCAGCTGTTGAGGGATTGCTAAAGACCCTAGGGTTGAGGAGAAAGAGACCTTGTTCCTCATGCTCAATGGCCTTTTCATCTGGATAGTTTTTTTTAAGACCTAATACTAACGATAGGATTCTTCTGTCATTAGTCTGTTTTAATGTTAAATACTGTTCTTTGCTTCTCTTAACATGAGGACTCTGAAATCTGCCTTTTAATGTGTAAAATAAATGTTTATTTTTACAGGTGTTTATATTTTAAGACAGCTGGAGCACGGTGAGCAAACACTGGGTTTTCTTCATGGCAAAGTGGTATACTTGCCCCTCTTCCCACACTAACTTTTTGATACAAGAATACGCTACCGAATTTAAGAGTTCTTTTATTTTTCCTAAAAAGTTGTGAAAACATGATTCTGTGTCTTAAATGCCTTCAGTGAAGTGGCAGGATACAAGATCAACTCAAAAAAATCAGTAGCCCCCCTATACACAAAGGATAAAGAAACAGAGAGGGAAATCAGAGAAACATCACCTTTCACGATAGCCACAAATAGCATA
>JAQHUG010000431.1:946035-961606 GCA_028555095.1 Dicrostonyx torquatus | reverse complement strand
GGTGGGGTAGTGGGGGAGTGGGAGGGCCGGGAACAAGGGGAGTAAATGTAAATTCTTCTTTTAACAATAATAAAAAAAAGAACAAAATCAAAAAACAAAAAAAAAACCAAACTGGATAAATCTTGCATGAAATGAATTTTAACGGAGAGCTGGAAGAGAGTGTGAGAATAGTAAATGCTACCAAAGGTAAAAATCGGTAACAAAGTAGGAAAAGAGCAGAACATTAGACTAATAGATTGATGTCATAATTTATAAGCAATGATATATTAAAAGCAATATACTCTTTTTGTTGAAGCACTATTTATATCCTGGGTAACCACTTTGCAACCTTAAACTAATAGGATTCACATGGATAATAGTGTTTCTGGATTCAGTTTAATTATCAGTGCCTCATGATTCTTTAGTTACAAGTTTGCAGCACTTAACCTTGGACCCTTTGTTGTAATGGCCATGTTTTGAACCAGAATTCACTGTCTCTTACAAAGTGTTTACAAGTCTTGTAGATTGAAGATTAACACATAGCCATGTTAATATTAAACAAAGAAGTCTGATCTCTGGAAGTCAAGCAGGGTTCTGAATTCCTGCTGAGACCACCACAAGGAAGGTCTGCAGCAAAGTCAAAATAAAGGCATATCTTGAATATAGTAGGGATGTGGTACCAAACCCCTACAAGAAAGCAGTTGCAGCAGCAACTTTGCTGTGGGTGGGTGTCTTAGTGTATATATGTACTTGGATAAAAGTACCTCACTCATTGTCATAGATAGGGTTACTATTTTTATGATGAAATGCCAAGACCAAAAACAATTTGGGAAGGAGCAGGTTTATTTGGCTTCTATATGCTAAAGCATAGCCCATCAAGGGAAGGCGAAGCAGGATCCTAAACCAGGCTGGCTCTTGGAAGCAGGAGCTAATGCTGAGGCCATTGTGGTGAGCTGCTTACTGGCTTTTTAAGCTTGCTTTCTTATAGAACTCAGGACCATCAGCCCAGGGATGTCCTTACCCACAATGTGATGGGCCTTGTCTCATCAATAACTAATTAAAAAATGTCCTACAAATTTGCTATATACAGTCTGATCTTACGGAAGCATTTTTCTTAATTGAAGTTCTCTCCTCTCAGACGACTTTAGCTTGAATCAAGCTGAAATAAAGTAGCCAGGAAAATTGACAAAATGCTAATCGATTATCAAAGCCTTGAGAAAAATCATAAGCTTTTACTCATGAAGCACCATCTTGCCTTAATGTTAATGGCTACTAATCGGTGATGCTTGCTGAAGGTTGGGGTGTCTGTGGCAACAGTTTAAGATAAGAGAACAGTGAATATTGCTAAGTAGACTGATTCCCCTTTTCATGAAAGACTTTTCTTCTGCACACCATAGTGTTTGTTTGTATTTTACTTTCTTCACAGTAGAATTTTCTAAATTGGAGCCAATGTCATCACATATTAATACAAGTTCGATAACAAAGGTTATAATATTATAAATCCATTATAAATATTCTTCTTGCATCAATAACATTTATAGCACCTTTACTGGTAATGCATTTTACCTAAAACCAACCAACCAAGCAAATAAGCAGTATATTACTCCACCAACAGGTCATGCGTTCAGGTTTTACCATGTAATCTCAACAATTGAGTCATAGCACCTTACTTCATTTCTAACTATGGTTCTTATGCCATTTCTAGCATATTTACAGTTAATTTATCCATTGAAATCTTGAATAGTCAAAATCATTTGGGTTCAACTTTTTCTAAACTTTTGTTAATTTTCATGTTTGACTTTGTCCCAGTAATCATTAATGTTCTTAGTAGCATTTAGAAGAGTGAATTTTTTAAGTTTTCAATTTCTTTTGTCCACATCTATCAGAGGAATCACTATGTGTAGAAACTAGCCTTATCAAAAGTGTTTATTAAATAATATGATTTGAAAATTAAAATTATCCCTTGGTCCATGGGCTGAAGAATGATGATTGTTGTCAAGAGGCATGAAAAAGTATTGAGTATATTTACCATTGTCAGCATCTTGGGTGACCAGGTATATTGTGAATTACAGTAATATTTATATAAGGATCATTGTCTTATCAGTTGGTTTAAAGTCAGGGAATCACACTATAACATAGATGTGTAGTTATCAAAGTATTATTATTTCATTTAGGGCATACTTGGATGCCTAGGGGTATACAGAATGGTAAATTGGCATTGATTTCCACTTAAAGACAGGTACACTAGCCTTTGACAAGAGACTTAGCTTTTCTTTGGTTGCCAAGCATCAATCTTTATTCTCTGGCCATTAATGTTGTGGGTAATTTCTTAATGTAATAGTAAGTTACTCATCTGCCCTGAAAAATCTATTATCTAGTGAAGCCATCTTCCTCCATTAAATTGAATAGATCTACTGAATAATTTACTGCAACTTCTACATGACCAGTTGCTTGTGTAATCATGAGCTTTTATGTGTTGAAATGGCTTTCTTTCTTAAACCCTATAAAATAATGTTAGCTAGATTAGAATTTTTCTTGTATAGTTTCCGTACTACTCCAAGGCCTCATAGAAGTAAAAAGAACAGAATCTCTTTTAAATAAGGTTAAGGTTAAGGGAATGTTGTGTCTAGTTTGCCTATCCATACCACTGCAGCTTTCCCTACTTGAGCATGAAGGTTGCTTTTATTCCTAATGTTCACATTCGTGGGAATTTTAATTTTCCTTAAGAGTTTCTCCTTGCAGTAATGATTTAGTGTGAGAGCTATGTGACTCTTTCTCTTAGTGGAACACTTATGAGTCATTGTAACATATTGATATAGAGAGGCTCAGCCACAGCATACACAATTCCCATGTTCACAGTGCGTAACACAGAAGTAATTACAGCAATAACGGAAAGCTTCCTGATCACAGATCACCACAGTGGGTGTCATAATCAGAAAAGCTTCATTTTATGAAGTAATTATTTTAAAATGTTTCACGGATAAAAATCAAATTCACAGTGTAAGAAAAAAAAAAGAGCAGGGCTGGAACTTACTTGAGACGGGATTACCACAAACCTTCAGGTTGTAAATGTACAGTATCTGCAAAACTGAATAAATTGAAAGAAATGAGAAAGAAATGCCTGTACTTTATTGTGGGAGGGTCCACCTGTATTTCTGTGCCTTGATTGGCTAAATAAAGAGCTGCCTGGCTTATAGTTAGGTCAACCCTTAGGTGGGCGGAGTAGACAGAACGGAAGTTCTGGGAGGAGAAGAAAGGAAGTTAACCAGAAGCCATGAGCCGCCCCTGCAGATGGATGCAGGTTAGACCCTTCCGGTATGTCACCACGTGGTGACTTACAAACTTTTATAATGGGTTAGTTTAATTATGAGAGCTAGCCAAGGAAAGGCTAGTGATAATAAGCTGGGCAGAGTTTAAATGAATCCAGTTTGTCATGTGGTTATTTCGGGTGCAGACGGTCAGCCGCTGAGCGGGCCAGCGGCTGGGTGCTGGGAACATACAACCAGCACACCGCTCCCCTAATCACAACACTTCATGACACACATAGTTAAAAGTGTAGATCAAGGTAAAGACAGTAAGAGTCAGTGTTTCCGGGGGCAGGCACAGGTGATTGACAGGTTGCAGAGAGAAAGCAAGGAGTAGGTGAAGGAAGATGAGATGATGAGAATCTTGCAACCTGGTTGACTGACAGTCAGAATGCTTCTTTATTTATATAGAATTCAGTAAGCAGTGTTACAAAACACAGATCATATCATTTTATTCTGGACACATGTTTAACTTTGTTCTTGAACATCTGGGATGTTATAAATTAAGTCATCATTGATGAATTGTGAAAGAACAGAGTTATCTTTATACAATCATTTCCCCTTAAGTTTAGTCATCATTGATAAACGTTGTTATATTTTATCATCATTTTTACTCACTAATCTCATAACCCAATTTTTTAGAGTCTAGAGGTATATGATAGCTTGTTCTCAGGTTGGCAGTTCTTGTGGCTTAGACAGAAAGAAAATCTCCAAGCCAGCCAGGGAAGATTGCCATGCCCCAAGCAGTGTATTATTAACTCTTAATGGTTAAAGTGCCAGAGTAGAGTCCTCAGGCCAATTGCTGCAGTAGTTATTTAGCTTCAGGTATAATACAATGTCTTACATTGTATATCTTTAGGTAATTTGTTTATATGTGTAATCCTGGCACTCTTTTGCTTCTTGGTCATATTACAGCACAGTGGCTCTCTATGAGCTAAATTTTTGAAGAAAGGGAGGACCTAACACCTCACTCTTCTTTTTTTTTTGTCTTTCTATACTGTTCTTTACCCACCAATATAAGTCTCTACGAGGGGCAGAGGTAATTTCAGCTAATCTAACTTTGTTGCTGTATATGCCATGTAATCTCCTGAGTATATAGTGGGAAAAGGTTTGCAATCTGATCTGTGACCAACTTCTCTAGCCCACTGAACAGTGCTGACCCTTTTACATTTACTTTGTATTAATTATTTTGTTTCTGAGTAAGTGTAGGGGAAGATGTTTTTAAGAATACATAAGAGCCTCATAAAGAGGTCTCCAGGTTCTTTGTGTATGTCACAACTTCCAA
This sequence comes from Dicrostonyx torquatus, assembly GCA_028555095.1. Classification (NCBI taxonomy): domain Eukaryota; kingdom Metazoa; phylum Chordata; class Mammalia; order Rodentia; family Cricetidae; genus Dicrostonyx; species Dicrostonyx torquatus. Next base: position 957,037 of record JAQHUG010000431.1, on the reverse strand, counting down.
GGCATAAGACTTCCAAGTAGATAAAGATAGCTCCCTAAAACAGAAGGAGTATGCTTAGGATTTTCCCAGGGAAGCTTAGAAGCAGTTCTTCAGGGAGAAGGCAACCATGATTCTTAAGAAATTTTCTATCAGTCCAATATACCCAAGTTGTATAAATTCTAAAAGCATCATGTGGAGATCAAAAACAAAAGTTGCATGATGGCCATCATGTGACTAAGCTTCACAGGATCTTGGCAAAGCAGCTATGCTGGCTTCAGAACTTTTGCTGTTCCCATCAGATATGGCTATGCCACAGTGTCCCATTTATAACAATCCTATCAACTGTATAAATAGAGGGGAAACTGAACCCAAAGAGGGTAATGTGGGTTAGGAGGTCTTCGTATTTCTTGTAACTGCTATCAGGATATTCTCATACCTAATAGAGTTTCCAAAATATTTTAGGAAATGAGAATACCATCTACCTGGATCTAATAATCATAATCAATAATAAAGGCTTGCTCAGTCATCCAAAAGCAAAATTGGGGAGTTTCTTCTGGACCAGTGGTAGTGGTACATGCCTTTAATCCCAGATCTTAAGAGGAAGAGGCAGGTGGATATCCAAGTTTGAGTCCAACCTGGTCAACTAAGTGAGTTCCAGGACAGTCGGGGCTACTCAGAGAAACTCTGTCTTGAAAAACCAGCTAACAAACCAAGCAACCAACCAAGCAAAAAGTTTCTTCTGTTTAATAGAAAGTGTCTTTGAATATTATAGATAATTTAAAATTTCTCCTTTTGGTCTTTGACTACTTTCTATAATGGCTTGTAGTTAAAGGAGTCAATCTCCAGGAAGAGAGTCATTTGTAGCATTAGAATTTTCAACACACACAATCAGACTGGGGTGGGCAGAACTGGCTGAAAAAAAGATTAGAAAATATCGGGGCATGAAGGAAGAACTAAGGAAGTTCCACAGAATTTAACCAGAAAAGGGTTGGGTCAGTGAAGCTACAAAGCTGTGGAGACAGAATTAGATCTTGTGTATCAGAAAGGCTTTGTAGGGATGGGTACAGAGAAGACACGTAAACAAACAGAGAACCTCTCACAAACGTCCTACTTGAGATGCTTCCAGTTGCTCGTGAGTCTACACGGAGTTGAAGCAGAAACCTCCTACTCCATCTTTCTTATCCTCTCTTGGTCCTAACTCTAATTTAGCCTTTGGATACAAGTGTAGCAGACAAGTGAAAATGGAGTGATGGAGAAAATTAAGTGGCAGCAACTTATCAGCTACTGGTAAATTCATTTTTTGAGTCTGAGAATCAAGTGAGAAATTTTTAAATCTAATTTATCTAAATAAAATTAAGGGATTATATTTAGAAGTTTTCCATTGTAAGTGGCAAAGTCAGGAAGTTTGAGATTTAAGGTCTCAGATTGTCTTAACCCATTTCAGGGAAAGCTCAGGGAAATGAAATGCTTTGTTAGCAGTAACTCAGTTGTGACTGAGCCACGACAGGAGCAAAGGTCTTGGATTACTAGTTTTTGCTCTTTACCCTCCACTGCACAGCTCAGGTAGTTATAGGTATGAACACTCCACACTCCCTTAGTCAGGAGGCAGATGCCATGGACAGTTGAGTTTGCATTTTCAGATTCCACTTCAGGAATGAGAAATGCTGAGGTAGTCAAATTTTATCAATTCTCTGTTTCCTAATAATATTTAACTTTTATTTGAAGATATCTAGGAGATAAAAAAGCATGCCAGCTGGCAAACCAACTCTCTCTACCCCAAGTCGTTAACTTCAGAACACATCTGAAGTTCTTCTCTGGCATATGCTTCAGGAGTGTAGCAGCAGCCAGCCTGTGATCAGTCACATTTGTAGCTCATCTTCCACCTGGTGGTACCAGTGGCACCACCAATTATTTTTTACAGTCAACTTTTGAGAACTTTGGGGATAATTTGGTATTTGAAAATTTACACGTGTCGATGAGCCTTAAACCCTTCAGAGAATTACATTCTTCCCCCTCAAAAGAGCATCTGCTGTTGGAAATATCTCCCTGAGACCTGCTTGAATGAGACTATCATCTTCTGTTTCCAAGCATGGAGGTGAAGAACTTTGAAGCTTGGGATTATGTTGTGTTTGCAGGCCTTTTCATCATTTCTTCTGGAATTGGTGTGTTTTTTGCCATAAAGGAGAGAAAAAAAGCAACATCTCGGGAATTCTTGGTCGGAGGGAGGCAAATGAGCTTTGGCCCAGTAGCTTTGTCTCTGACAGCCAGTTTCATGTCAGCTGTCACTGTCCTGGGGACTCCTGCTGAAGTCTACCGCTTTGGGGCATCCTTCCTGCTTTTCATCATTTCATACGCATTTGTGGTCCTCTTCACATCTGAACTCTTTCTTCCCGTGTTCTACAGATCTGGCATCACAAGCACGTATGAGGTAAGAGACCATTTGGTTCCCCTCCAGTACCTTCGGAGATGTCACTTCCACTCGAAGGGTATTTCGTTTCCTTAACTTTTTGTTGTTTCATTAATGCATATTATCTTGACATCAATAATGGGTAATTTTCAAGGCAACATAAAGGCCTTATCTTTTCTGAGGAATAGATGGGGATGAGTTGGAGGGGGCATGGGAATTGTGGTTGGTATGTAAAATGAATTTAAAAAGCTTATATATCCAACAAAGACAACCAATAGGTGAGTGAAAAATATATTGAAAGGGAGAGAAAATATAATAAGCAGTAGAATTATATTGCATCAAACATGAGAAAATAGTCTTAGTCCATAGAAGGAGACACAAGACTCCAGGGTGATGGAGCCAGAAGCAAAGGACGGCCAACAGACAGCAAGAGTTCAGAGAAGCTCAAATTAATTTATTGCTAGGCATCTCTGTGGGAATGTGGCACTGCAACAATGATTGGTACTGGGGAAATTCATTTTAAATGTTTGATCTTTAGAAATAAAACGTTATAAATTCCCACTATTTTAAGACACATATACCCATACATAACCAGACAGACTTATGGCCTTAAAAATATTCAATGTATCTGAGCTACAGAGCTCAGAAGACAGCATATGCATAAAAATAGGGATGCCAATTGTAAAGCTTCCTGAGGGATAACTAAAATAGTTGGAAACAAGTTTCAAACTAAACTTGAGTAGAATGTCTCTCTCATTTTTAATTAATATTGGAAAGTAGAAAAAGAAACTAAAGAGCTGTTGGTTGCCACCTTTACAAATATCTTGTCATGATGAAAATTCTTGTGGTTCATATTTTTTGCAGCTGAGTAGAAACTGTCCCCTTATTGTATGTCAAGTATAGAATGATCAACTTTGAAAACATTTGCACAAACAACAACAACAAAAGATTAAATAGGTTACTAATAGATATTTGATCATACAGAGACATATGCATACACATGCACATATGTTTGTAACAATAATAGTCAAAGAAAAGGGGGAAACCAACTTGATGTGGACATAAAAGGGATTTGAAGAAGGGACTAGATGGTAAAAATGGAAGAAAAAAGTAATATAATTAAAATATTAAAAATGTAAAAAACAATAATTACCAGTTTAGAAATGAATATGATTTAATATGGATAATAAATAATAAGAAGGTACAGGTATAACATGAGATAGACAGGTGTGGCCGGGCAACAGTGCAGACCAAACTGGAGAGGTACACATTGTTTTGACATCAATAGAGAATAACTAGATATTTTGAGAGTGGTTTGATCAGAACTGTCTTAAGAGATACAATGTGGGGCTGGGGTATGAGCTAATAGAACACTCCAAGCCTTAGTTTTATAGTGACCAAAGAGAGTGTTACAGAATTATTCCAGAAAAGAAGAAACAAAGAATTAAGCTAAATTGTATAGGCAGAAGGGATATAAAGGATAAATTTCCATGAAGAGGGGGTCAAACAGGAAGACCCCTGGATAAAAAAATGATACAACCTAAATTTTGATACTAGCATCCCAATTGCCTTCCATGACTATTGTGAGAACTGTATTTTAATATATGTTTGACTTTCAGCAATCCATGCTTTTTTCCCCTCCTGCTGCTTCCAAGGATATATACCATAAAATGGCATCATAAACCCAAACCTGTATTCAGAGAGTACCAAGAAAATAAAAAAGAATGTGGTGTTTTGAATAAGAATGGCTCCTACAGGCTTATATGTCTGAATGCCTAGTCATCAGAGACTGCCACTTCTTGAGAAGGCTTAAAAGATATGATTTTGGTAGAAGAGGTGTGTAATGGGATGGGTTTTGAGGTTTCAACAACCCAAGCCAGGCTTGGTGGCTCTCTCTTCCTGCTGCCTGAGGATCAGGATCTAGAACTCTCAGCCACCTCTCCAACACCATCTCTGCCTGCATATCACCATGCTCCCCACCATGGTGATAACGGACTAGACCTCTGAAACTGTAAGCGAGCCCCAATTAAATAGTTCCTATGGTCACGGTGTCTCTTCACAGCATGGAAAACTAAGAAACATCTCTTGCTTAAAATTGCATGCCTTTCTCTGTTTTTTAGTACTTACAGTTACGATTCAACAAGATAGTTCGCTATGCAGCAACGGTCATCTACATTGTGCAGACGGTAAGAAGGGCTGTGACAGATTTGGGAACTGAGGGTGACATGACATAGCTTCAGATCTGTACTCTCAATTAAAGGGCAGCTTTGATACTAAGAGTTACTATCATCTTCTAAAGATAGCACTTTTAAGATGTGTAATTATCTTTAGATGAACCCACTCAGCATAGAATCCTCTTTCTGGGCTAACAACTAATAAACTGTTAACTGGGCATGGTAACCCAGGCTTTTAATTTCAGCATGGTGAGGCAGACGCAGGGGGATCTCCCTGAGTTCATTGACACTCTGGTTTACATGGTGATGTTAACTAGGGCTATGAGACAGACCTTGTCTCAAAAGGAAAACACACACACAAAACATGCATATATACACATATACAAATTGTGTATGAGAGACCTTGTCTCAAAAGTAAACACACATACAAAACATACATATATACACATATACATTCAAATTGTGTATATATCATAAATGTATATATCTAATTAAAAAACAAATTGTGTCAGAAGCCACAGAGAAATAATTACTCAAATTTATTTCATCCTTTCTATTTTTTTAAAGATTTAATTGTGGAATTGCCTGGTAAGTTATTTTGTCAGTGTTCTGTTTGGAGACAAGATCTCCCAATATAACCAGGCTGCAAATTCTCATGCCTCTGTATCTCAAGTCCTGAGATCAGTATGTGTGATCATACCTGGCTTAGGTTTCTAAACTGATAAACTGAGTCACACAGAAAAGCCTAATTGCTCTACAACGGTAATTTTCATTAACATACCTACTTCCTTCTTTTGGAATCTTTCCCCACATGGGCTTTGTGATTTTTTAATCTGCCCAAACTCATCTGTGCATATAGAAACTGCTTCCTGCCACCCTCCAAGTACGCTCTGCTACAAGATAACTTCCTGACCTCTTAAAACCCGACTCTGCCTCCTGAAGGGTTTATCGAAAATAAGAGGAAAATAATATTTTCCTTTGCAGCTGTTAGCAATATTTAATTCAATAGTGAGTGCATCAGAGTACTCACTATAAGGCTCCTATCCTAAGCAGGTATTTTTAATTTTAATTTAAATACATTTCTCCCTTCCTTTTCTTCCCTCCATGTAACCCGTCCTACTCTCCTTCAAATTCATGGCCCCTTTTTTTTTTCACTAATTATAATTGCATGCCTATATACACATGTATATACACATGTATTCAAAATTATAACTCTTCCAGTCCATACAATGCTCCTTGTATGTGTGTTTTCAGGGTTGACCATTTGACACTGAATAAACAATTAGTGAAAAGTGATACTTCTTTAATAGCCCATATCTGCATTTTAAAACCACGGCATTCACATGGGATTCAGAGTCACATAGTTTAGATAATGAAATTCAGTTTAAAATAAGATTGAAGTTGGCTAATTTCCATCAGCGAAACAATTGCAATTATGTGAACTAGAGCAGGTTCTGATAATGGAGGCTATCTTTGATATCAGTTTTTCTTTAATAGTTCCTTCTCAAAAACTTTCCCATCTCTATTTTAAGCTCAGGTTTTCTATGTGTTTGTTTTTGTTTTGTAGCAAATTGCTGAAATGAGCTTCATTCTTTAGTAAAGTTTCTCATGAGGCTAGCAGAGCACATTGTGTATGTGCATGAACGGAGCCAGGAGAGGGAGTTTTGAATCCATTTTCTAAATTGCTTTCATGCTTTAAACTAAAAATTATTTTAATTTCCTGTTTTTATGTGTTTGTATGTGCCCCGTGCATATGTGTATATGTGCATATTTTCATGTATAAAAGTGCACAAGTGTGTGTGTGTGTGTGTGTGTGTGTGTGTGTGTGTGTGTGTGTGTAGGACCAAAAACTGATGTTAGTATCTTCCTGGATTGCTTTTTCATATTATTATTTAAGGCAGTGTCTATTAATCAATCCCAGACTCACCAATACAGCCAACCTCTCTAGCCAATTTGCTCCAAGGATCCCTCTACCTTCTGCTGCTGGAATTACAGGGAAGCTGCCAAGCCTAGACAGTATTTGTGTGGATTTTGCAGACCCAAACCCAGTCCTCTTGCCTGAGGAAGTCATCCCATCAGCCCATCATGGAGTTGCTGTTAATCTTTTGGAAAATGCCTAATATAAATATAGCACATTAAAATTAGAAGGAAACTTTAAGATCCAACCATTTTTCTTAATCTTGTAGGTGAATTTCCTCTACAAATAGTTAGAGGGTAAGCCACCGTAAAATAAGAGTGTGTGAGAATGAAATGTTTGGTGAAGAAGCTGAAGGAAGTAAGTTATTCAGACTAAGATCAATAAAGAATTTTCTAGGCAGGCTTATCTCATGCCACTTTCTTTCTCTTCCGGTGTCTACACCAGATTCTTTACAGTGGAGTTGTGGTGTATGCCCCTGCTCTGGCTCTCAATCAAGGTGAGTTATTGACATATGTTACCTCAAGATTTATTAATCTTCAGCTTTGAAGAAATTCATTTATTTGATACCTTATGGGAGAGATATTCTAGTAGTTAGTGGGCTCAAAATGACTGCAGCAGTCACATGTGTGAAGCTCTAAGAATGTCCTGAAAACTGAAAATAATAGAAACTATTACTCACTGCATTTTGCTTTACAAGATTGCTTGATCGCAAACAGACCGTTCAATTGTATGTTGTTTGTTTGGGTGTTTTAGGTTTGTTTTCCAATCTTTGAAATGACAGCAGATTTGGTATTGTACATTCATAAGTACTAAGTAAGGTCATCGGTGTTGACAACCACTTAATAAAACAGAAAATCAGATCACAATAGTAAAAGGTGTTTATAATTACATTGAGATATATAGTTGATCCTTACAAGATAATAGAATTCTGGAAATAAAAATAAATAAAAACAACAAATAAAAAATAACAAAAAAAGAATTTTGTTTTCTCAATGACATCTCCTATATTGAAAGAACTTGCTAGTCAAATTAATTAAGCTGTGTAGTTATACTGGGAAGTACTTAGCTTCAAGATTATTTCATGTATTGCCTAAAAGTATATCAAGTATACACTTAATATTAAAAATTAAGAGCAAACTTAAAATTCATGCTTTTACTCCATGTGATGCTATGAATATTGCTTTATGAATAAATGACAGAATAAAAGCTTTGAAATCGGTATAGGTGGCCTCAGGTTGCTCAATAGACAAAATTAAGAAGCAACAAAGCTGAACAAAGGATTGAAGCTAAAGAATCAGAGGAGGTCACATTTGTTGTTTTACTTTTCACAGAGACAGTTGCTTTAATGTTTTTTTTCTTCTTTCGTAGTAACTGGATTTAATCTCTGGGGCTCCGTGTTTGCAACAGGAATCGTTTGCACATTCTACTGCAGTTTGGTATGTACAGGGCTATAATCAATAGTATGAAATGCTTCCTAATATGGAATAAGGGTAAATCTCCAACAAGAGGGCATCTAATTATGGAGGAACTAGCTATTCCAGAACTAAATAAAAACATGTTGCTTTATCTGACATAATTTCTTGAGGAAGACACTATTACTTTCTTTAAAAATCTTAGTAGTTCCATTTATAAAGAGTATTTGGGCTCTGCATTATTCAGAAGAATAAAGCTTTATTATTTTGAGGCCCCTGTGCTAGCAGCTGAGTGTGTGCCTCTTTCAAAAGGTTGGGTCATTGTAGCAATCTTAAGTCATTCCAGTTTTGTAAATCGCTTTGATTCATTTAATGTAAAAAACTGTAAAGCCTGTTGATAGAAGGAATCCAATTTATGACTATAAAATAACCCAATTAATATCCTAAATTAATAAAGTTTTATTCACAGAAATAAATCATTAAGAAAAACATGTCTAAAGAGAAATAATTTATCAGAGGATAAGTGACCTTTTGTAACTTCCAAAAACCATAACATTTATATTTCTATGGATATTCTAATGACAAAACAAATGTACAGGAATAATCAAGGACAGTTGGAATAAATAAATTGGAGGAATCTGTGGCTATTTGTCCCTTATATAAAACACCATTTAATATTTTGATTGTATTAAATCTCAGTTTTCAAGCAAGCTATGTAGTATTGATAGAATATTTATATAGTTCTGACAATTAATTTAGATCAGTATATAGTTAATGTGTACTTACTTTCTACCCAATTCATACAATTGCAATATTTTATTCTTCTGAATCATCATATAATTTTCTGGTGATACTTTACTACTTATTAGAAGGTAGGTACATTGTCTATTTGGTTATACTTTTCTCATTATAGGTAGGTGTCTCTCTGCCACAGCAAAGAATAATAAAAAATTGACATATAGCTGGCTTTTCATGTATTTGACATTATGCTAATGTCACGTACCCTTTGTGACATATATTATGATAATATACAATTCAAAACGCTTTTTATCTCTCTTTTACATAATGCAGACACTATCGTGTCTCAGTGCTGAAACATTTATCTTTATTTTTCTCTATTTTTGTTCTCACAATGATAATTCACACACACTTTCTCATACTTTTCTTGAAAAGAGGCACTTCCTCTGTCTACCCTGATCATGTTTGACAGGTTTGTGATCTAATAGAAAGAAAACTTTATTTTATACATAATATTTAGGTTTGTGACTGAGATTTCACAGATTATCCCAAAAGCATCTCCCACCCCTTCCACCCACATATAAACAACAAAACTGTACAATACAGAGATAATTTAAATGTGTGATAATCAGGACTATTACTTGGAAGTTGTAGACACTGTTTGGGCAAGATGGATCAGACTATCTGAACGGCAAGCTCACTTATTGTATTAGTGAGCTTTTGACTCATGGGTATCAGCTGAGTTTGGGACTTCTTCAATAAGTTTGGATCTTTGGATGGATCTGACGTGACTCAAGTTTAGTAAATCACTTTGATTCATGCATTGTAAAAAAAAAGTACAAAATCTTGTTTAGGATGACAAAATAACCCAACCAAAATTCTAAAATAAAAAATCATTTGAAACAGAATGTAGCAAGGTACCATGAGTGAAGAACAGTAAGTAAAACTTCAAACAAGATTTAGTCTCTCAGGAATACTGTATACTGAATTACAAGATGTTGAATAAAGTGGTATACATAAGCTGGTTCAATAATATATATCACAAATGGTCATGTTATAACTATTTTAATAAATGGAATATATTTGAAGTGATGACAGTCTTCTTTGAAGAAGTTTCAGAAAGATGATAAGTTTGAAAAAAGAGAGAGAAATAAATTATAATGATGACAAAATGAGATTCAATTTATGTTCAATTGGAGACTAGGGAGAGATGTTTTTATTTACTCAAAATGGAGAAAAGACAATACTTACAAACAGTATGTTTTGAAGTACTTTAGAACTGATAGGAGTAGGAATCTATAAGTTTAGCAAGTATTGTCTTTGGAGATAAAGAAAATACCATCACTAGATATGTCAGCAAAACCACTGATATATATATATATATATCTTCCATATATATATATGAAGATTGATGAAAGAACCAATGATATGGAAAAGCCTATGCATGAACTCATCTGGAAGATTTCCTGGCAATTTTTATTATTTATTATAGAAGCTGTTAACAATGGAATAAGAGTATGTTCTATAATTACAGGAAAACAAATCTCAAAATATATACAGTTACATTTTCAACAAAGTTATCTTTGAGGAACTGAGTATCATTAATCCAAGTTTATGAGAAACAAAGCATCCTCTTGGATTAATTAAGACAATGGTCTTCTACTCTGTAAAAATTTGTCATTTGTATTGATTCAATAAGACATTGATTGGCCAGTAGCCAATCAGGAAGTACAGGCAGGGCAACCAGAACAGGAGAATTTTGGGAAGAGGAAAGTTTCAGTCTGCAGTTGTAACCCAGACACAGAGGAAGCAAGATGAGAATGCCTTGCTAATAAAAGGTACCAAGACACGTGGATGACACAGACAAGAGTTATGGGTTAATGTAGAATGTAAGAGTTAAGAAGAATCCTGAGCTAATAGGCCAAACAATTTATGATTTATGTAGACCTCTGTGTGTTTCTTTGGGATTGAATAAGTGTGGGACCAAGTGGGATAGAAACCTTTGTCAAAAAATGGCACCAACATGGAAAACTACAGCCACATAAAACTTGAGAGAGCTTTAGAGTAATTCTAGACACAAAAGAACCGACTTAAGCTTGACTTCTTGGTAGCAGCATTTTCTCAGGTGGGCAGTGTTTCCTAGAGGCAAGCACATCTCATTTAAGAAAGGCTTCCTGGCAAAAACCTTATAGCTCTTTTAAGAGGCCCCACCATCAAGCACTTAAATAATGTTCATGAATAGCCAACAGCATGCTTCTTGGTGGTGGAAGAGACCTTGAAACTCCATAGAGTTGTGGAAATAAGCATGGCTCTGGTCACTACCTCCACCATAAGGCTACACTCTCAAAAAGCTAAAGAATGAGGTGGATCCAGC
>JAQHUG010000431.1:924212-940886 GCA_028555095.1 Dicrostonyx torquatus | reverse complement strand
CAATCTTGCTTGATAAATATTCTATTTGTATATAATCTTACCATGTTAAAGTTAAAACCTTTCTTTTTACTTAAAGAACAGTAGAAATGTTATAGAATATTACTTTAACTATATAAAGGTGTTTTTTAGATTTGTTTGTGTTTTGGAAGATTACTTTAATTATATAAAGGTAGATTACATTTGTTTATATTGTATTTGTTTAATGGCATAAAGATGTATTGCTTTGCAGACCTAAGGTGCCTGATTGGTGGAATAAAAAGCAGAATATCAAATATCTTGGCAGTAGAGGGATAGGTTGAGCTGGCAGGCACAGAGAAAAAATAGTAGGAATACAGACTCAAGAGAAGAAAGAATGAGAGAGAGAGAGAGAGAATGATTGAGAAAGAGAGGTAGTTGTCCAGGGCCAGCTAGCCAGCCAGGCAGCCTATGTGAATGTACCTGATGCGTTTAACAACTTTACAGAAAATCAGGATAGTGTTGTATAGGTGATGTGTATGTGGATAGGGAGGGGAAGAAAGATGTTTATCATCCTTCGAAACATGATTTGAAAATACAATGCGTATAGCAGGCAATTAAATATTTATTTAAAATTATGTTTTCACTTTAATTACCAAATAAATGATGGGTTATTCCAGTGTCTTCTTTCTGCTCAAGCTAAAGATAAGTATGTCAAATTTTCATAGAAGTTACTGACACTCTGGAGGAGTAACACGATGATAATTCTACTTTTCATTGTTAAAAATATCACCTCCTTTCATTTTACTGGCACTTATTCACTTGAAAAAAGCGCATTTTATATGTAACTTCATTTAATCTTTCCCTAATTTCCTTTGTCATGTTCAATATGATCTTAGGAGATTCAAGTCATTGATTGCTAAAGTAAGCTCTCATTTTTCTCTTTCCCTTCTCTGCACATAATTTCAACAAGAATTCTGCATTAGAATCATTTGGGAAACTTTGAAAAACCAGGAATAAAAGAACCAACCTCTAGCCTCAGTTGATTCAATATTCTTGGCGAAGAATATGGGCACTGTTTCTCCCTGCCTCCTTCACTAAAAGGGAAGCAAGTTTGGTATAATCACTACTTTAACCTCTTGCCCAGTAACTATACTAAACTTAACCATTAGATTAGTATTTCTGAAACTCTGGTGTATTTGCCTGACTGTCTAATCACCATGTTGCTCTCAAAACACCGTCCTCCACTTATGTGTAGAAACTAATATCTGTTTCTTCCTAATTGCTCTCTCTCATTCTTTATAACATGCTATCACTAGTTTCATAAACATCTTAAGGTTGTCCAGCTTGACCTGTGTGATTGCCCAGTTCTTTCACTGTTTCCTTACCTATATTTAATGAAACATGTGGTATGAGAATCTTATTCTCTAGAATACCTCTCAAAACCATGGAGTTATTTCCATCTCTGCCTTGCTTCAATCATTGATCATCTTGGGCATTTCTAAGAATAAACTTAGAAATTTATGTTCTACTGCAGCCTTGCCATTCACAGTAGCTATGACTCCCTTTGTTCTTAGGGATTTATTTAAGAGGTCTCATCTAAATCTATCTTCTTCTTTTGGTCTATCTGCACCTTCCATCTGCAGCTCCCAGAATTCTCTCATTTCTTCAGAGACTTGCACTTCTTTTTTGTTCATACTCTCCAAAGAGATCCTCATTTTGTATGATGAACCTCATAGATTTTTATCCATTTCTCAGAACTTACCTTAACTGTAACTTCCTCAGACCAGGTCATAACATTCCTGTATTTCTCAAAAATAACTAGTCTTTATTGCTCCTTCCCAAACTTTTAAGTAAAAGTTTATATTATTAATTAATTTCCAACTGTACCATTAAATTTACAAACTCATGCAATTGCAGAGGGCACATGCCTCCTTCACTTATCATTTTGTTGCCATGTGTTAACTCAGAACTTGTCACTTGTTACTATAGTCAGGACGAGTTTTGTATGATTCAGTAACAGGGAGACTGTCTGGAGTTGGAGGGGTTACAGCCCTCATTTACATTAACTCATACCATTCTCTCCCTTTCAGGGAGGTTTAAAAGCAGTGGTGTGGACAGATGCGTTTCAGATGATTGTCATGATTGTGGGCTTCTTAACAGTTCTCATTCAAGGATCGAGTCACGCTGGTGGGTTCCACAATGTGTTAGAGCAAGCGCGAAATGGATCCCGGCTTAATGTAGTTGAGTATGTTCAACGCTACTTTTTCATCCTTCATAACATTTAATTACATGACCCCATAAAATGATAACAGCTGGGCATCAAAGAAACAGTCTGTTCCTTTCTCCTTCCTGTGTCACAGCTTTGATGTAGATCCCCTCAGACGGCACACTTTTTGGACAATTACAATAGGAGGCACTTTTACTTGGCTTGGAATCTATGGAGTTAACCAATCGACCATCCAGAGGTGCATCTCTTGCAAAACGGAAAAACATGCTAAGCTGTAAGTTGTTGGTTAAGAACAATTTCTATGTTATCTCTTACCTCTGTGAGTCATTACATGTGTATGCATGTGTGTGAATGGGAGAGATAAGGAAAGAGACTTATTTAACCTGTTCAAAGTCTTTGTGTTTATGTGTGTATATATGTATGCATGTGAGTGTGGTGTATGTAGAAGTATGTGTTTGGGAGGTAAGTGCTACGTATGGAAGCTAGAGGAGGATGTTGGATGCCCTGCTTTATCACTTTCCATTTTAATTATTTATTTGAGACAGGATTTTTCTACATAGCCCTAACTGTCTTAAAGTTCACTATGTAGACCAGGCTGGTCTTAAACTTACAGAGATCGGCCTACTTCTGTCTCCTGAATGCTGGATTAAAGGTGTGTGCCATCAGGCCCCTCCAGGTGTTAATCCTTTGAGACATGATTTTTCCCTGTAGTTGTAGCTAGCCTGGCAGTCTAGTGATCCTCTAGTCTCTCTGCCTTTCACAGCTTTGGGTTACATGTACAGTCCATGTCTAGATTTTTACCAGAGTGCTAGATCCAAACACAAGTCTACACACTTGTGTAGCAGGTACTCTTCCACATCCTTTCAGCTCTTTCAACAACTATTTCAACCAAACATGACAACTTCCATTTCAGCATATCCTGCTTGGCTTTTTTCCTCAATTGACGTCTGTCTCCATTGATCAAGCAATAGATTAGATTAGGTGCACTGAGTAGGGATAAGGTGCAAATCATGTTTTCTGCTTATAGTCTCCAGGACGAGATGGCCCTGGTCATGTTTTATTCATTGTGTGCTGTCTCCAGTTGTAGTTTAATTTTTATGTGTTAGGAGGTAAACTGTGACACATTTTGATAATTTAAAATGTTTATTTGGAAAAAAATGGCAACAGGTAAGTCAGCCAGCTTTCACTCAAATATGGTCCACGGCACCAATTAAGAAATACAGGGATGGCACTTTTACCACGTGGACACAGTAGTAAAGCACGAAACGCCCCCTACTGATTACAGCTATATAACCACCATATTTGCTCATCTTTATGAGAAGCCCTAGTTCTTTAAGTTGTTTTCAGTCTTCCCATAGGTTTTCCTTAAGCTTCAATTTTTCAAAATGTAGACACTTAGAAAATAGAACAAACCACAATTTACTTACGTTTGCAAACCCATCAAAGTTAAATTCCCTCTACATCTATCTCTCTGCTTTAGGATTTTTCTGGTTTCCATTTTAATTCAATTTAACATATGCAGCTAACATTAACATTTCTAAGGAGAGATGTAAGAACTCTAAGATGTAAGGTAATGTGTTTGTGTTTGCTCCAGTTCTCACAGGGATATGAAAATAAGCACAGCAAGATTGTCTGAGTCCCACTAAAAGTTCCAGAACAGTCCACTCTCTAGAGAGAAATCTAAGGCATTTTTCCATTATTTTATACAGCTAGCAAAAAATCCTGAAATTTCACCAAAAATGGAATTACACCTCCAGGGATGCTTCTTATGGTTCCTGGCCCAAGTCTAGTAACTATGACTATAACTTCACACAATTATTTAAAAAAATTTCAATGCACAATTTCTTATTTTCATTAAGTGAGATATAAAATTGTCTTGAAATAACCATTTTGTAAGTTGAACCATTAAGAATGGTGGAAACTATCATGTCACCATATGTATATTTTGTACTGCAAAATGAAGAGAGCAGATACATCATCTAGCAATTTATCAAACTACTGGTGATGCATGAAAATCCCACTAAAGTGAGTGATATTAAATAAATCTTCCACACTTTATCAAGTGATGGCCATAACTTTATCAAATAGCTGAACTGCTAAAAGTACTTGTGACTTAATATTAAAATACATTTAGAATTCAAGTAAAAATCTGCTTTTAGGTTAGCTAGCATCAAGTGTCTATAAAGAGAAGAATCTTTTGGTGAAATAAATAATACCTTTCTGCTTTATCTGAATACACTTATTTAGTTTTGAAATGAGATATCCATTTATTACAGAACAGTCTTAGAGTTCTAGGGACAAGATCATTTCTCCTCAGACTCCTGAGTTGTTAGTACAATAGGTATTCTCCACGTGCCCACTTATTACTTTCTCTTGTGGTGTTTTGAATTTCTGCCCACCTAAAAGATTAGTAGATGCACATTAGGAACTATACCTTTGTCATCTATTTCTTACATAAAATACCAAAAATAAAACATTGTGTTTATTAAATGTTTGTCATTTATTACATATTATAATCCTCAAGGAGGGCCAGTCTTTTGTGTATATGCAAAAACATACAGATACTCACATATTGGAAGAGAGTGAGCATGTGAGAATATACACACACACACATACATGCACATTCTTTCTCATGTATCTCAAAACATTCATGTTGCTATGAAAGAAATGTGTGTTCTTACATTTGAATGTTGACTCATCTTCAAACCATGATTTCATTTTAAAAAGTGGCCAGTTTGAACCTCATCACAATAAAATTTTATTTTATCAGAACAATGGAAGGATGTCTACCTTCAAGTCTTCCCCGAGATTAGAAATATAAGTAAAATCTTGACATTCAAATGCCTGTATGAAAGTAAAGGACCTTGACAAAGAATCCAACTGTAACTGTGCTAGTTTACTGGAGGATAGTATGAACTCCATCAAATGATGCTTAAGATGACCTTAAGTTTTCAAGGTCATTTACTAACTTACATCTACTAATCTTTATGAAGCAGAAATTTAAAACATGACAAGAGAAAATAATAATTGGGCATATGGCAAATACCTATTATACTTACAATTCAGAAGTCAAGGAGTATAGATTCTTGTCCCTAGAAATCTAAGACCTTTTTGGAATAAGTGGAGATCTCATTTTAAAGCTAAATAAGTATACTAAAAGGAAGGCAGAAAGGTATTACTTATTTTACCAAAAGATTCTTCTCTTTATAGATATTTGACTCTAGTTTTTTTCTTATTATCTTTAAAATACTCAACTTTAACTTTCATCTGACTTCATCTCAAAGCGACTATTACCAATACTTGTCTATTTTTATATTAGCTCATTATTATCTTCCTGGAAGAAGTTATTAAAATGTAAGTTGGATTTTTGACAGTTTCATTAATTGAGTAGGGGGAAAAGCCACTTAAAGTTATATAATAAGAATAATAATATAATAATAATATAATATGTGAAATATTATAAAAGAAAATAGGTCATATATCAACATATATTGCAATTTTGGCAAAACCCTCTTTTTTCAAAGAAAAAAATCTTAACTTATTCAAATTTGTAATTATCCTAAAAAGTATAATGACTCATTTAATGTGATATGAAGTGTAATGCTTCCTGAAAGCTAGAGAGAGTGAACTTTTTCAGTCTTTAATCATGAACTTACCCTGAGATAGCGTGGCAAACAGTTTACCAATTTGCCTTTATCTACTCTTCTAGTGCCTTGTACTTTAACTTGTTGGGTCTCTGGCTGATTGCGGTGTGTGCTTCCTTCTGTGGTTTGATCATGTACTCGTACTTCAAAGACTGTGACCCTTGGACTTCTGGTGCTATTTCAGCACCAGACCAGGTATGCACTTTCATTGATTTCACAGCAGAATGTATGAAAATGTTGGGTAGTAGTGAGGTTATCTTTATTCTGCCTGAGCCTTCACTCACTTGCCAAGCACAAGCCTTTGACTTTTTGAACTTCTGGGTGACATCACACAGTGCTTTCTACTATGCAGAAGTGAGTCTGCAGAAAAACAACACTTCCCTTTGTTCATGAAGACAAAGTCTGAACACAGGCTAAAGCTAACTAGAAAGTCATCTCTAACCCATGGCTTTGGTTGTTGATGATCTTTGTAGTCCTTTTCTATACAGTCTGGGGTTTATTAATGTTTTTTAATTGAATAAAAATAAGCACGGTGTCTTACACTTGAAATTATAGCATTTAAATATGTAGCCAGAAGGATCAGGAGTTTAAAATTAGCATTGGTTACATAGGGAATCTGAGGGGATACCATGCTCTATGAGATCATATTTCAAAAAGCATAAAAATTAAGTAACATTAAATAATTAGAATTGAAAAAACAATTCTTATTCTCATACTGCCTATTATCATATATTCTCAGCATTGCACAATTATATCATGAAAGCATAGACCAGTAAGTGTGGTTTCAAAAACTCAGAGACACTATGCTCATGAGAAGCATTCACTCACTGCCCTTCTCTCTTCATATGTATTCAGCTTCCCTCTCTAGTATAGTCTTCTTTCCCACAAGTTGGGCATACCTAGATCCCCTGAACAACATATGTTAAGGATTGGATTTTAGAACTTAATTATAAATTCATAGAAAACAGATAAGAAAAGTTCACACAGTGAAGATACTGGGAAGTGAGTTTCTCATCTCCTTTCACTGGGATTTATATTCCAACACTTCAAATATTGCAGAGATGAATATACACTCCCTTCTTACTTCTCTCTTCTTCCCTTTTATCTCTGTTTCTTCTTCTTTTTTTTTTTCAGTTGATGCCGTATTTTGTCATGGAGATTTTTGACACTATGCCAGGGCTGCCAGGACTTTTTGTGGCTTGTGCCTTTAGTGGAACTCTGAGGTTAGTATGTTGACAAGCTGAAGATGATAATGGTTGTGGTGGAAGTGGTGAGGACTGGAATGATGACAGTCATGATCAGCTGTCTACTGAGCACTTGCAGAGTGTCAACTGGCCTACTGCAATGTTGTATTTCTATTTTGTCATTGGTATCACACAGCATGTGGAGAAGAATCTTTATTCACACTCTCATCAGTTTGCAAATAAGGAAACAGATTTAAAAGGCATGAGGGAGACAACTAATCTATGGTAAGTAAACTGTGGAGGCCTGATGCAGGTGTATTCTTTTTTTTTTTTTTTTTGAGACAGGGTTTCTCTGTGGCTTTGGAGCCCTGCGCTGGAACTAGCTCTTGTAGACCAGGCTGGTCTCGAACTCACAAAGATCCACCTACTTCTGCCTCCCAAGTTCTGGGATTAAAGGCGTGTGCCACCACCGCCTGGCACAGGTGTATTCTTAACCTCGACTTTAAAACTTCCTGGTTATTGCTTCTACTTTGTATTCATTCCATCACAAAAGACCAAAGAGTTTTTTGTTCCAGTATTGAACAAAAAACTAGTCTCCCCATTGCAGTCAAGGTAAACCTAGTAGTGAGTAACTGAAAAAAATCAAGAAGAAAATTCCATTCCTTGAAATTCTGGTAGTACAAAAAAGGGTCACTGGCCAAAGATGAGATTAGGATTCAGAACTGCGTGCATTAAACCCTAATGTTCCATATATTGTATCTGGGGAATATCATAGTAAAAAATGGGCTCCATAGGGTTTGAGCAGTGCTGACTCTGTGTCCTTGATGTTACAGCTTACATTGTCATTAAGCTGGATTTCCAGCTGCTCACAGCTCATTCCAATGACCAATGCATGTTGCTGTCTTTTCTATCTTCGTTGAGTTTCCATTGCAGCTTCAACTTGATTATTACGACTTCATTACATTGTCTGATAAAGACATGATTCCAGCAACATGGGCCTACATTACGCTGCCTCATAACCCAACAATCCTTAAAATACTGAAATTATAAATCATGTTTAATATTACCTCTTTTGGTTCATAGTATGTTCAGTAAGGGAATTTATTATATGATTATGAAGATTGCATAGTATATTTATTATATTAACTAAGGAAGTTATTGAATCATTTACCCTATATTTGTGATATAAAATTTAAGTAGAGCACATGTTATATTTCCCTTCAAAATGATCAGCCATTTGTCTTGTTTTCTAGTAAAAATGCCATCTTTCCTCTCATGCCTTGAATTATTGCTTTTATTTAATCTTAATTCTTCTAGATATTTTAAATATCTTATAAACTCTCTGTATTCTTCTCATGGTCTATATCTGTAATGATGTTGGTGCTTTTCATGACTGTAACATATAATGTGTGTTAGGGCTGAGACTGGTTTTTATATTACGTAATTTTCTGTACATTGTGTTTTTATTTCAATTATTTCTACTTGATTTTCTGGAAGATTTCTATCTCAAATTATTAAGGATACAGTGTTTATTTTTTAGTTTTTCTCCTTTTCTACTAGTTATATTTTTTTGTCTGTCTTCTTATATAACTATGTGCTTTGAACAATGACAAACAGCTGAAGCAGAAATCATTACTTTATTCTTTAGAAGGAACCATTCTTGGATGGGAAATTTTTATCTTTTGAATTTAATTCAGTTATTGGACTAACTAAAAGATTCTTGCTCTATGTGAGGAATTTAAATAAGCTTTCACTGTTTTTCACAAAGAGAACACCAGCTTCCTGATGCTCCAATGGTCTATCAATTCAAATCTGTGAAGTCAGAGAGACAGCAGTGCTGCTATCTGGTTATGCTCTTTGTTTCTTTCTGGGATTCTCTCACCCATCTCCTTTACTAGTTACATTCCTGCCTCTTTGGAAGCTTCTGGCTGTAGAAAGCAGTGATCATCTTTGCACCTCAATGTGTATGCATGTGATTTCCCCTGTATTCTTCAAGGCTTTCACCTACTTTTCTTGAATCCTTTCCCCATCTTTCTTAACCACCATTTATGAAGAGATCATCTCTTATCAGTTTCACAGCTCCTTACTACTTACTGCCCTTCATAATAACCCTACAACTGTAATAAATTGTAAAATTGGTTGTTGAATGGCTGTATTCCCAGGTAGACTTCAAGAACTATGACTTTCTTTTTTTTAATTTTGATATTTATTGTGCTCTTCATTTTTCTCTGTTCCTCTCCCTGCCTCTCCCTTCCCCTTCAACCCTCCCCCAAAGTCCCCATGCTCACAATTCACTCAGGAGATCTTGTCTTTGTCTACTTCCCTTGAAGATTAGATCTATGCATGTCTCTTTTAGGGTCCTCATTGTTGTCTTAGTTTTCTGGGATTGTGATTTGTAGGCTGGTTTTCTTTGCTTTATGTTTAGGACTGTGACTTTAAAGTTCATCACTTACATGTGAATAAATGAATACACAGATAAAGAATTTGTTAATTAATAAAAGATTTCACTTACTTCTGGGTTAGCTTAGTCACTACTTTGCTCCTTCTACTCAAGCTTAGGGGGCACTCCCATCGTATACACATGCTCACACATCGGTAGACATGTGAAAAAATCCTTCCATTATTGTTGCCATATTGTCAAGGGAAATTAATGGGAGTCATAATGTGAACACTTATCTTCTTTCAGAAAGTATTTGCATGGATAAAGATTTGAAGTTAACTGCCATGCATTTTGCTGAGTTCTAGAATGTGAACATATGTTGATATGTGTATTTTACAAAGCTCTGTGTTTCTGCCTCTCCTGGATGATAAGGTTGACATATAACTCATCCTTCTTAATTCAGACTATTTTTTTTGTTTGCTTATTTGTTTTTCTTTCTGTAGCACTGTGGCTGCCAGCATCAATGCCTTAGCAACAGTGACCTTTGAGGATTTTGTCAAGAGCTGTTTTCCACATCTCTCAGACAAGAAGAGCACTTGGATCAGTAAAGGCTTATGTAGGTATTGTTGCTAGAACTTCTGCTATTTATTGTGAATGGGCCAGGTAGCAAAACCTTGCATGTGCTGTTTAGGATGAATGAATAGACATAAATGCATGCTGAGACACAGACATGTAGATTCTCACACTTCTGAAGATCTTACCAGAAGGGTACTAGGAAGTAATGACTAGCTAGTTCACCTTGTTCTGGTCTTACTTTTCAGGTAGCTCATGTTCTAATATCTTCAAATCAATGTCTATTGATAATGCTGAGTTGATTTTACCAGACATTTTACATGAGGAGGTGCGCTGTTCAGTATGCCTGGCCATTTTATCTAATAATTTTTTCTTGAAACAATAAATAAACTCTGATTAATGTACTCTAAGGGAATGAATGTTTCATGTTTAATTAAAAAGTGAATATTATCTACTTATCTAGAGGTGTGGGCTTGTTTGTTCCTCACCCATCATTGCTGGAATGTTCTATTGACTGGCTTGATCTTATACACTCAACTAGAGTTGCTATGAGCTCATGCGTGCAGAGTTCCTGTCAGATCCAGATGACACTATTTTTATCTAGTTCTCCCTAAACTATGGTTCTAATAATATTTCTGCCCCCTTATTAAACTGTTTCCTGTGCTTGGAGTGTGATACAGATGATTGATAGTTGATAGTTGTTGGTAAAGGAGATTAAGTTTTCTTTAGGAGTGTGGTTCTTTGAGAATAGGTTGATCATGCACCAGTGGATGTCCTCACATACATGAGTATATGGGTAGCACTAATTGAACTTAATAGGTTGCTAAAAATTAATAAAGAGGATTTGAAGATGGGCAGATGGTTTTAGGAGAAGCCAGGAGTAGTTGGAGGATGACAATGGTGAATTAATATGATTGCATATATTATACACATAAACAATATTCTCAGCGATTTTTGATTATTAAAAACTGAATATTACAGTCAGTGAAACAGTTACCACATTGAATTACATTTTCACACACTTTGCTGCTTTTTTACACTTTTATTTTTACTTCTGATTATTATGTATATATGTTATGTTGAGTTAGGTTTGTATAGTTGAGTGTAGTGGCTATAAAGATTAGAAGAGGGTGTCAGAGCTCTTGGAACTGTAGTTGCAGGCAGTTGTGAGATACCTGGGAAATTAACTCAAGTTTTCTGCAGGAGTAGTGTGTACTCTTAACCAATAGGCATCTATCTCTTCAGTCCCCAAGCTCGCTGCTTTTAAAGTACAAATAAACTATCTCTCTTATATGCTTAATATATAAAGTGCAATTAATTTAGAAAAACAATTTAATTTCTAAGTTAAATGATGCCTATATTATTCTGTTTCTGGTTTTTTACTATAGCAATCATCAATGTGCATTTTCTTATGTGTGCTTTGAAAACATAGGAATTTAATGATTACATACTATATTATCCAATGGCTCACTTATTTTGTTTATATTCTTGTTACTTTTATAGTGTATAGTCATTGTACATAGTTATGAGCTTCATAAAGACATTTTCTTTAATCTGTCATGTATTTTGAACACATACACTGCCGATTACTTCTCTCTTCTCCAGTTCCATACATTTTCTAGCAAAGGGCAAAATTTCATTCTTTTTTCTGATTGGCCACAGCCCTAGGGTCCTTTAGTGTGCCTTAGCTGTTGACCTTGGGGGAAATGCCTCCTTGGACAGTTATTTAGAAGCATTGTCAACCAGGATCTTAACTTTGAAAATCATTTGTTTTTCACAAGTTAGAGCCTTTGATGGATGGAGTCTTACCCTCAGGACAACTTTCTATTGGTCCCAGTGTGGACCCTGAGATTTCTTTTTAAAGAAACTCTCTTTAACAATATAGGCACTTTCCCTGCATGATCTGGTCTGCAACTTTAAATTTTACTCATCAAATCCCTATTCTTTTCTCCGTATCCTCTTTTTCTCTGGTATTTTCCTGTACTTTTTCTTTTTATTTATATTGTGGATGATATGATTTCCTCATAATATTTTCTTTCATCCAAGTACTTACCAGGCCTGACTTTTCATAGCTGTCAAGATGAGATTAGATCTTAAATTCAGAGTCGTATGGCCACAAACCACATAATCTGTTGGATAACAATGTGCTATATTTTTTGTCCATTTCTATTGTACTAGGACCACACACAGGTATTCTTATCGATTCACAAATTTATTTTTATGGGAATGTGACTATTGTATATCCCTTTCTTTATTCATCTCATTTTGGTTGCTTATTTCACTTAAGTTTTTTTTTGCCATAGTTTTTTCCTCTGCATACTTGAAATGCATGTTTCTCTCAATATTACTTTGAGCTCTCTCAAATAAAAATCTCTTAACAATAGTTATTTTTATTTTTGATCTTATGTTTTGTTCCTTACATTTTATTATAAAAAATAAGGTGACAATGTATCAACCTCTTCTAGAAATATATGGATCTCCATTAATTTCTTCTAAACTTTTTCACATATCCACCCAGCTCTTTGTGAATCTATGAATCCATTATACTGTTCAGTTCTTAAAAGTAAATTATAACCACCATTTCATTTTTCATAATTATTTTAGCTTGCATATTATTAATTAGAATTTAGTATATGTTCCAAGGCTTTTAATATAAAAATTCATATGATGAAAAATCAAGCTGCTGTGTACATACTTGTTGAATTTTGACAAATGCATTGTCCTAGCTAGAGTTATTATTGCTGTGATGAAACACCATGATAGGTAGTAATTGGGGAAGAAAGGCTTTATTTGATTTACACTTCCATCTCACAGCCCATCATACAAGAAACTCAGGACAGGAAATCAAACGAGGCAGGAATCTGTAAGCAGAAACTGAAGCAGTTGAGGAATACTGCTTACTGGCATGCTCACTGTGTCTTGCTCAGTCTGCATTCTTATACAACCTAGGACCACCTTCCTTCCCAGTGGTGGCTCCATCTACAATGGTCACTCCCACATCAATCACTAATTAAGAAAATACCCTACAAGTTATCTACAGTCCAATCTTATCGAGGCATTTTCTCAACAGAGGTTCCCTCCTATCTAGTGACTCTATCTTGTGTTCAGTTGACATAAAAGTAGCCAACACATTCATCTATTTATGAAACTCAATTACTTAGCAAGATATATCATCATGGTCATTAACTTAGAAAGCTTTCCCATTACTTTTATCACCAGTCTCTACTCTCAGCTTCCTCCAGAGAAAAGCAACTGCCTGATTTTCTTTTTCTAATGTAGATTTTTTTAACTTTTCTAGAATTTTATATAAGTGGAATCTCATAGTGACCCAGATTTTGTAAAGTCTGTATATGTTCAGTATAGGTACAATTTTTTCCCTAAACTTCAGTCATGCTTAGGTGAATGTAAGAAAACAAAACCATGGGCTTGAGGTGTCAACTACTGTTCATCAGTGTATATCCTTAGGCTGCTTCTGTGTGAGATAATTTGTAATAGTCTAGTAAAATCCTTTTAAGAAATGTACTTGTTATTCTTCAGTAGATGTATTTGTCAAATCTCAAGGTTTTAAATTTACTTGAGATGCTTTGGTATTGCATCTAAATTCATTTGATAAAAGCTAAGTGGTCCTGGATCTTGTGTGTATGTGTCTGTGAGTTGTTTTAGATGAATATGTCTTTTTATTTATACTCATATTTCTCTGTTTAAATGAGCCTATGTGCTCTTGGTAGTAAAGTTTTTAGGTGATATTTTCTTGATTATTTGATAAGTTATTTAGAGAAATATTTATTATATTCATTACTCTTTGCGGCCTCATTTAAGCTCAGATGGCAGGAAGATTTAATACTTTTCCCTTCATTTATCCTTGAACAAGATTAGATTAATATAATCACATTGACTAACTAGATGAAGTCTGTGGATCTTTTTCATTATATGAATTAGAGATCCAGAGGGTAGATGGGTAGTGTTGCCAGTGCAATCCCCAGCTACTAGCAGATACTCAAGGAAAAGTATGACTGAGGAAGAAGTTACTTCTGCAACTGTGTTGTCTCATCATTGGATCTGATGAGGCACTGACAAAATCCACAAGTACCATTCTTGAGAAATCAATTTTGGAGAAAGTTTTTGATTAATTTAGTGTAGTACCTTCTCAGAATGTGAACTCTTTGGGCCAAGAATAAAGTTATGACTTTATAACCCTAGTGACTGGTGAAGTGTCCAACTTATAGTAAGAATGTAATAAAACTGAACCAGGAGTCACATCAGGAGCTTGGCTGGATCTTTAGTTGTCTTATGTCATCCCTTTTCTGGGATAAACTACTAAACAAACACAACTTAGAAGGGAAAGGCTTCATTTTAGCTCACAGGTTACTGTCCTTCATTGCAGGGATGTCAAGGTGGCAGGAGCTTGAAAGAGCAAGTTGCTTCTGTATCCAAGAGCAAATAGAATGAATATATACACCATCTTGTTCTTTCATTTCATATAAGTTAGGATTTTCTATTCAAAGATTGGAGGTACCAATAGTGTGTGTGTGTGTGTGTGTGTGTGTGTGTGTGTGTGTGTGTGTGTGGTGGGAGGAGGTTCCCACCTCAATTAATGTAGCTAGCATAATCCTCGACAGACATGAGACATGCTAGGGGTCAACTTGATCTAGAAGATCCCTTATTGAGACTCCATTCCACGTGATTCTAGATTTTGTCAAATTGACTATTAAAACCATTGATCACATGGATTAAGAATGCTAAAACTAAAACTGACACTGTATCTGCTACTATCTCTGAATCTGACTCTTTCTCTTTCGTATTTTATTAATGAGTTATTATAGAAACATACTCCTAGGATGCTTTTAAAATAGAAATGTGTAAAAACAGTGATTATTTTTTAAAAAGAGAATAACTTCTTTAAAAGTCACTAGAACAATACAATGATTTAAATGTCAACTTCTGTGATACTAGAAAAGAGTGGTAACTGAAGCTCTTTGTGGTAATGTAGAAACAAATACATCCCTAAGTTGCTATATAAGCAAATCTATTATCTTTTTTAAATGATCAATTTTTTAATGTGCTTTTAACTATGTTTGTAGCCATGCTAAGACAAATTTAATTCATTTACAGATAAAGGGGAGACAAAGGTACAGCACCCATTTTTTATTATATAATTGGCTTCTATGATGTAAATGTTAATTAAAAGCAAGGAATTTATTTAATATAAGATACTATATATATACATATATACTAGTCATATAAATGTAATACTTGAATAAAATTGGTTATCTGAAAATAAACTTGCACATCAGAGGACCCCAAAGATCATCTGTACTCTTTATCTTGAATAGAACATAGCCCTACCAGAGTAAATTGTACGCTACTCTCATTACAGGACTGGGATGCATTGAAAATAAGACCTACCAGAAATCTGCTGTTCCTGTCTACAGCTGTGTAGGCCTGACAAGCTCCAGATATTTTGGCCATAAAAATAGACCAGGAAATCCTCCATTTTATCTATATGGAAGAAGAATTACTCTTCATCCATTCATTTCTCATATTATAGGGTGTCAATTGTCTTGCAGCTAGATGATTTTAGAGTGTGTTCCCAAATGTCAATTACTCTGCTCTCAATTTCTCCTAAAGTGTCATATAAGGATGTTATGACACAGGAAATCTTGTACAAAAGTGTAAATCATACAAATTGTGTGTGACATGCATGATAGTGCAATTGGACAAGATCATTACCCTAGCTTTCATTATTTCCTCTTAGTAAGCACTTATTACATGGTTCACACTGTAACCACCAATGATCTCTCATGAAGAAATGCTACCAGATACTCTGTTGTGAAAGCCACAGCTTTGCATAATTATTCAGAATCTTCTAGGAGTGAATGGGAACTTTGCTAGGCAATCCTATAAAAACCGAAAATGTGATCAATAAAAATAGAATGTTCCTTTATTTTCCTTGTATTTTTCTTCTTTTTTTACTTATTTTTCCATTAAAAAATTTCCACTTCCTCCCCTCCTCCTATTCCCCTCCTGCGCCCCCATTCACCCTCCTCCCTCCCTCTCCAGCCTTAAGAGAAGGCAGGGTACCCTGCCCTGTGGGAAGTCCAAGGCCCTCCCCACTCCATCCAGGCCTATGAAGGTGTGCATCCAAATAGACTAGGGTCCCAAAACCCAATACAAGCAGAGGAGATAGGTCCCAGTACCATTATCAATGGCTTCTCAATCAGCCCCCATTGTCAGCCACATTCAGAGAGTCTGGTTTGATCACATGCTTGTTCAGTCCCAGTCCAGCTGGATCTGGATCAGGCACACTGTCTCAGTGGGTGGACCAACCCCTAGCAGTCCTGAATTCCTGGCTCATCTTCTCCCTCCTTCTGCTTTTCGACTGGACCTTCGGAGTTCAGTCCAGTGATCTGATGTTGGTCTCTGTCTCTATCTCCATCCATCATCGGATGAAGGTTCTATGGGTGATATTCGAGATAGTCATCAGTGTGACTATGGGACAAGGCCAGTTTAGGCACCATCTCCTCTGCTGCCCAAGGACCTAGCTGGGGACATCCCCATGGACACCTAGTATCTCCTCTAGAGCCAAGTCTCTTGCCAACCCTAAAAACCTTCCTTAATAAAGATATCTTCTTCCCTGCTCCTATATCCACCCTTCCACCTTCTCAGCCTTCCCACTCCCACAAGCTCTCCCCAATCCTTCCCTTCTCC
>JAQHUG010000431.1:911111-923017 GCA_028555095.1 Dicrostonyx torquatus | reverse complement strand
TGTAGCAAATCTATTGTTAACTGTAATAATACTATAGCATTCATTACTAAGGGCTATAAAGATGTTGTGAATAAAACACCAAAGGGAAAACCAGAAAAGATTTCAGGTTTTTGAGCCTTTGAACCCAAGTGTGTTTATGTTGATTCACCATATAAAAAGTGACAATATGTCTGTATCTCAGAGTCCAATAGCTTCTCCTTCAGCTTATTTCTAGTGAGTGAGTGACCTGCAACTTGTACCCACATAATTAGGTCATATTTGCTTGGACTTTTACCACATTCATGTTATTACACTTGACAGACTTCTTGAATGCTAGAGAGAAATCTTTTATCCTGTACTCCATTTGCCCTGAGGAACAGTGACTGAAGTACTGAGTAGACACTGTGCTGGCTGTGTGCAGATCATTTTCCTTCATCAGTCCTTCAGTAAGATGTAGTGCTGGGTGCTCAGGGATGACCTCAAGGAAGTCAATCATTGTATGATTCTTTTCTTTCAGGTCTCTTGTTT
Organism: Dicrostonyx torquatus; assembly: GCA_028555095.1. Classification (NCBI taxonomy): domain Eukaryota; kingdom Metazoa; phylum Chordata; class Mammalia; order Rodentia; family Cricetidae; genus Dicrostonyx; species Dicrostonyx torquatus. The sequence continues at coordinate 922,510 of JAQHUG010000431.1, read as the reverse complement.
GGTATCTTGTGTACCTCCATGGCTGTGGTTGCATCCTTCATGGGGAGTGTTATACAGGTAATGGAAGAGGGAAATGACATTTGATTTCACAGCAAACTTTCCCATGTTTTCCTTTCTAATTAATACTTGACTATTACTCCAAAGCCCAATATTAATATTTATGGACACCAGATCCAAATAAAGCATACCTGAAAATTTCAACCAAAATTTCTTTCAGAAAGTGAAAGCTGTAAGAGGATGACTTGCGATGGGTTTGTTTTCTCAGTACATAAAAATGTGTTCTCTCATTCTTTCTGTCTTCCTAGCCTTTGCTTTCTTTCTTTCTTTTTCATGTGATCAGTTATTACAAAAATAAACCCACCCCATCCAATTTGGATACTGAGAGTCACTGAACTGCTTCTTGAAAGATAGATATTTTTCATTTCAAGTCATTTGTAATTAAGGTGTGACAGACTCCAGAGAGGGTTAAGACAACCCCAGTGACCTATGGCAAGAAACGACACCTATAGGGAGTGAGTTAAGATAGTTGTACTCATCCCTCAGTCCTTGTTCAGGTGAAAATTCTGGCTCAACTGACTTCATTGGATTGAAGTCCATGCCACACAGTCATACAGTAGAGATGCTGGCAGGCTAGAAATGCAACTTCCATCTTGTCTTTCAGGTGAGGTCAGTAGCTCTAAGGCAGTAGTTCTCAACCTGTGGGTTGTGGCCCCTGTGGCAGCCATCCATCTCCAAAAGTATTTACAAACAATCCATAATCATAGCCAAATACAATTATGAAGTGGCAATGAAAATAATTTTGTGGTTGGGGGTCACCACAACATGAAGAACTGTATTAAAGATCACAGCATTAGCAAGGTGGGGAAACACCGCTCTATGGTGAGCCACTTGTTTCTTTCACCACATTTGAGTAAGTAAAGACAATTGTAATTATTCTACTATTTTTTCCTATAAAGCTACTACTATGCTGAATTTAGTAAATCCATATTAAGATTCTGATTTTACATCTGGAAACAAACAAAAACTTAAGTCTCACAAATGTGAATGATAGAACCATGGTTAATTTCTTGTTCACAAAAACCACAATATACTTATGGCATGTATTTGTGGGTGATACCAGTGGCCAAAGATTTCAGTTTTATAAAAGGTAAATAAATTTTTCCTAAATGGTTGTTTTGTTTATTTATTTGTTTTTGAAGTCATGTTGTAAGATTTTAAAAAGTGTGTCTTTAAAACTTTCAACCTGTAAACTGTTCCAAGGGAGACAATTCCCACAGTCAGGTCCCATGTGAAAAATGCTAGGCATATGGTGTTCCCTTCCCTAAGATCAAGTGCATAGCAGTGTGCTGAAGGCTGTGGGAAGTCCAATGACAAACTTGAAATAGTGTGCATGAGGATTTGTGGAGGGATCAGATGAGAGTAGGAAAGCTCTTCCTGTGAGGAGGGCCAAGGAGAGCTTGCTAGGGGCATTGTTGATCTGTAGCTCTTTGCCTTTCTGTTTTTGAATCTATTGCTCATTTCTTATGCCCCACATTCTGACATTCACTTATGTTACATTTAAACTAAGTAAACATGAAAAGTTTAGGAAGATAGTGAAACTAAGGAAGTAAAGATAAGATTAATTATGACTAAAATTCAGAAGTTGTTAGGATCCCTGAGAGTTACAGTGGTGCAAGATGTCTTTCTGTGCAATATACTGCTGCCCACAGGACTACCTGGAATTTTCTGTTAAGGGGTAGAACAATTTGAAGACATGTATTTACCTCAACTCAAGCAGGTTTTCTGTAGATCTTATAGCACTCTGGCATTTAGAAGCCATGCTACAGAAGTCAAAGCTCTCTAGCAGGGCGCAGCACTAACAAATACAGCAAGAGTAGGGGACAGTTCAGGTCCACTCCTAAGACAGGACATAGTACTCAAACATGTCCCTGAGTTTTCTTTGGAGCACACCTTAAATCTTCACCAGAAAAAAAAGTTCGGGAAGTGGGTATGATGAGATACCCTTCTGATATTTTAAGCAAGCCAAGTACAGCACAGCTAAATGCCATTCCCAAGTCGTCAGCAGCTACAGGGCTAAAGCACAAAGTCCTGAACTCTGTCCTCTATTTGTAGGAGAAATTCAGATGGGTTCTGGGCATTGAAGTAGAACCCAAGTTAGACCAGCTTTGAGCTTGCCTCCGATTACAGACACTAAATGACAATAAAAAGAAGGCAGAAATGAAAGTCGGTTGTCATTGTAGCCTACAAAAATACACACAGAACATATTAATATATTATGTAAAAAATGAAACTCTTGGATTGATTTTCTATTGCTTTTAGCTCTGAGGCATAAGACATTGCAAGTTTGTCTTTATTCCACTATCCTCTGCTTCAAAGGGAGATAAATGTCATTAGTATTTTATTGACTCTTCTCATGATATCAAGTAATAACCTTCAAAATGCAACTGCCACAACAATGATGAATTAATTTCTCAGTATCCAAAAAAGATGGAGCCATAAATATAAAGAGAAATAAAAAGGAAGAGATGTGGGGTGCTTGATGACCTCTACACACTGTTCCAAATACTAAAAATTTCTTCATTGCCTCCGAAGTGGTATGGGTGGGGTAGCAAGGTTTCGATCCAGATAATTGTAACAATCTAAATAACAGAAAATTTCAAACCAAGTTAAAGCAGCTGATGAGCCACGTAGAATACAACAAATAAGTTATAGATGCATTGATTCAGTAAATTCCTTAACCAACAAACAAAATAATGTCTGTGGTGCTGGAAATTAGACCCAGGAATTGTGCGTGTTAGGTAAGTGAAAAGAAAAAAAGTCCTTTTGGTATTTTAACAAGTTAAAGTAGCTCCAATAAAAGCAAGTTAACTGGATTGATATTTTCTAAGCATATGCACAGACATTTAATTGTACATATATATATATATATATATATATATATATATATATATATATATGTACACACACACACACACACACCTTTTTTTTAAGGGAAAATATATGGTTAGTGAATGGGGCTCAAGTTCCTTCAAGGTTTGAGGAAGGGATGGGGATGTCAGGGTAAGCTTCAGAGGCAGTGTAATTGTTAGGCTTATCTGGTTTTCTTTTTTTCTACAGGCTGCCCTCAGCATCCTTGGCATGTGTGGGGGACCGATGCTAGGTTTGTTCACTCTTGGTATAGTGTTCCCTTTTGTGAACTGGAAGGTAAGGATTATGTAGCTTTCTTCGTAAGCTCACTTCAAATAAGGTTCTTTCATTTTTCTCTTTTCACCTCTGCTTGGAAAAGCTGTTTGTTTTTGCCAGAAAAAAAATCCAAAGAATTTATGTTATCTGTATTTCTATTTGACAAACATACACATATACATAGGTATGAAATCAAATCGTACCTAGACCCTCCTATATAAGACTACACTGAAACCTGTTTAGAAGCAAAAGACAGAAAAGGGAGGAGACAGCCTTGAATGGTCATATGCTGAATGATTAATACATAGAATGGACAGGCCAGCAATACTATTACTTCTGGTACTTCCTTTGCGATGACTTCAGATAGATGTAGGTAGACTCCATGCTATGTAGACATAAGATAAAATTTGTTACTGTAAATTTTATTCTAAAACCATTTAGAATATATATATATTTTCAGTTTGTAAAAATTCTTCTGTAGTCTTATAAAAAGAAACAGTCAAAATCACTTCTGTAGTATTTGGGTTTATGAAATATTATGTTGTTTGATTATAATTTGAGGTAACACCTAGTCACTAAAACCAAACAGTCAAAAGACTGTATCTATGTGCTATTTATGCAAGTTCTTAGTGCAAAACATAATATAATGATAACAGTAATAGACATGCCAATGTGGACAGGGGAAGGACCACAAGGCCTCAACTAGTGAGTGTGAGAGAAACAGCCATTCCCAGGAAAAAGCACACCAATTGGTTGTTAGTCAACATTGAAAGCACAGACAAGCAAGAATATTTTTCAATTCATGGAAAAGCAGTCAGACTTTCTATATATTATCTGTAAGTAAAAAATGAGTACATTGTTTAAAGAGTTCTATAGCTTCTGAAACTCTTTCATTGAATATATTGAGATTTCACCTTATTTTAATAAAAATAAGGAACAAATCAAAGGTAGAAAAAATTTCACTCAAGGTACAACTTATTTAAAAATCATTTCATAGGGCTGGAGGTTATGATTCAGTGACAAAGAATGGGCCTAGCATGCACAAGACTCTAGAATCCATACCTAGCACTTAAAATAAGTGAATGAATAAGTAAGTAAACAAGTAAGTAAATACATCTGCTTTCTGAGAATTGAAATGAAGACAGTTTGAGGTGTTTCTAGTGTGCGTGTCCAAGATTTGAGATGAACAATTAGAATTTCTGCAGTACATTACACCTTATATCAATATTTTTGCAAACAATGGGCTTTGTTTAATTTCTTATTATGTTCTTTTTTTCTCCAAGGGTGGACTAGGAGCCCTCATTACTGGAATCACATTGTCATTTTGGGTGGCCATTGGGTCTTTTATTTACCCTGCACCAGTGTCTAAGACATTACCCTTACCTCTATCAATAGAACAGTGTGTCCAGTCAAATATAACAGCAACAGTAGGTCCACAGCTCAGCAGGTATGTTGACTTTAAAAATTGTACTAAGTCTCAAAGTAGGTCAGCAAGTAAGAAGAGACCTCTGTCAGAGATAATTTGATGAACTAGTTCTTGCTCATGGGGAAGTGCTTGGCCGTGAAGGGTACTGTGCAAGGCTAAACAGAGTTCTGCAGGTCGCTCTTACTCTGTATTTAGGTAAAAAAGAGTTTAAATATTATCCTGTAGGATTGAAGAACCGATCAGGAGTCATGATCTTAGTGGAAGGTATATGAAAGTTGCATTGTTGTGTAGTCTATAAAATTCTGCTGCTATTCCATGAATAGCACTGAAAAGTCACTTTTGACATTTTCTGTCAGTTCATGCACATCGACAAGTGTCTGTAACATTTTTTCCCCAGTAACTCTGGAGTTCATGAACAATTGAATGGTAAATAACTGAAAAGGAATGAAAGACATTGCCCTCGTTGAAAAATTTCCCACTTTCTCCTTCTGTCTTTCTACCTATATATATGTAAATCAGGGATGCAAAGAAGAGCAAGCTCATAATTTTTTTCATTAGAGAATCAAGTATTGAGATTTGGAGTTCTAAGAGATGCCAGAACCCAGAGTGTGCAGTGAAGCAATTATATCCTAAGTCATGAGTTTTTTTTTTTTTTTGAATGATGAACAGAGTTGATGTCCTATGCTATTTTTCTCCACAGACCTGCTCTAGCTGACACATGGTACTCACTCTCCTACCTTTACTATAGTGCTGTGGGCTTTCTGGGAAGTGTAGCTGCTGGACTAATAATCAGCTTCCTGACAGGTGGGTTATCTGGAGTCCTCTCTCTGGGGGGTTATTTCAGGAAGTTGTTGACTACATGGCAGCCTCACAAATTTGCTTCTGAGTCTACTACAAAAAGTTCTCTTCTCTAAGAGATTTACATACTGTCTCAAGTTTCTAAGTTGATCTCTGTCTCTTTCTCTGTCCTCTCTCTCTTTCTCTTTCTCTTTTTCTCTCTTGTTGTGTGTTTGTCTGTCTGTCTGTGTCTGTTTAACAGAAAATATGTAAGATATTTTGAAACATACTCTACCATCATACTTGGGGATAAAAATTCTTTGTAGCATCAATTGTGACAGAATATTAATACTAAGTGTTTTTCACCTGACTCCCAACATAATCTTATCTTTGTAGGGTTTTATTGTAGGGCTTTGAAGTTTCTGTACTGTATATGGAGACTACAATGGGGAAAAGTAGGGGATGAATTATATATAAATTATGCTTTATGCTGTTCTCATAGGGTCAATAGCTTGGCACAAAATTGCTTTTGTTCCGAGGAAAGGGAACCAAAGTTGCAGTAAAAGTAGTGATAGTGGGGTCTGGAGATATAGATGAAGTGGTTATAAAAAAAAGTTTGCTCTTCCAGAGTACTCAAGTTCAATTCCCAGTACCCACACTGCAGTTCACAGATGTCTTTAACTTCAGTTCTAGAGGATTTGATATCTTTGCTGGCCTCTGTGAAAATGCAATAACAGGATACATAAACATTAATGCAGATAAATACATATGGGGTTCATTTTGAATAAAATTCTTTGATGCAGGATATAAAGTTCTTATCAACAATAGATGAGTCAAATATATCTATTCTATAGAAGGCACTAATTAACAAATATTAATTTAATCAGAATTCTATTAAGTAAAACACTTTTGACAGGCTGATATAATACTGTGGAACATGTTATTTGGACTTTAAAGTATTCATTCAACAGTGTACAGATTTCTATAGATTCACCTCAAGCTTGTTTTCAGGCTTTGTTAGAAATAACCCCTTTCTCAAGTTGATATGCTTGTACTGAAATGGAAAGCCTGGAGGGCTGAAGCCATTTAATCCATCTCCCCTTTTTTTAATAGGCAAGCAGAGAGGTGAAGATGTTGATCCACTTTTAATAAGACCAGTTTGCAATCTATTTTGCTTTTGGTCTAAGAAATACAAAACTCTGTGCTGGTGTGGAGTTCAGCACGAGCAGAAAACAGAGCAGGTGAGTGGATGCATGAGCGTCTTAAAACAGGTTTTGGCTTAGAGGGAGGGGTGTTCTTGCTCCACTCCACTATTAGGAGTGCCCTTTAGCCTCTGGGAGGGCCTTCCTCCCCCTTGCCACAATTGTGAGGGAAGGAGCTGATAAGATGGAATTCAGTAAATGTCAACAGCTTGAAAGGATATAGATTTCGACTCCAGAGTCCCTGGAGCTGATGATCTTTTAAGTGTGTGTATGGATAGATAAATATGACTGGAATGTTACACTACAGTGATCCGTTTCCAAAGAGTCTTTTAATCCTTGAGAGTTGAGTTCCAGGAAAAAATAGAAAAACACAGTTTAGAAAAAGATTAAAATACAAGACACAGTCCAATGTGATAGGCAAGATGACGAGTTTGAGAGTCAGACAGCCTTGGGTCTACCCTTGGTTCAAAGTCTCATTTTCCTTTTGTTTAGCTTTCATTATTTAAGAATCTAAGAAGAAGATTAAACAGAATGACATAGACACAAATTTATAGTTCTCTAGAATATTATATTAGTTATTTTTGCCTGTTATCTCTTACCAGAATTCCTGACAGACTGTCTCAAAGGAGGAGTTTTGGGTTTTTATTGTTGTTTGTTTTGTTTTGTTTTGTTTTGTTTTGGTTTCAAAGGATTCATCCATGATTGCTTTGTTCCAAGCATTTGGACAGATTAGGAGGTTAATGGGGACATATGAAGGAGGAGGCTGTTCAGCTCCCAGTGGGGATGAAACAGAAGGAAAGAGAATGTAGGCAGGGGTCTGAGAAACATATTGCCCATAAGGAAAGCCTCAAGTGACTTCCTTCTTTTAGCTGGGCCCCACTTCCTAGAGTCACAATCTTCTCCACAGCACCACCAGCTGAAGTGAAACTGAGAACCACTTCATATTCAAATTATAACAGCTATAGCTATTGGTGGAAAATTACAGTCAAAGATGTAACAAAATGCAATCAACTTCCTTAGCTTCTTTATGCCCCCGAAGTACATTTATGTTAGAGCAATAGAGAGTTCTGAGAGTTGCATTCTCATCAGTCAGGACCTCTAATGAGCATCTTGAGCTCTAAGTAAACTACACTGACTGACAATGGAGCAAACGGAGGAACTACGGGAGAGCTAGGAAATACTGAGCCTCCTCTGGAGGGAGGTAGGATATGTTTTTGGATGTTTTGAACAGTGGAAGGCTTGTGAAAGATGCTGAAGGAAAGTAGAAATGAATGCAAGGCTATCTTGTTCATCCGTCATAAATGCGCAGCAATTAAAACAATATACTTTGAGTTGTTTTTAAACCGGTCAGGACTGCCTTTTAACATGTGTCTTTCCACATTCCTCAGGATTACCTTGACAGTGGCAGTGCCTGGAAACAGGGGGTTGAATCTGCCTTACAGAATGGACTCAAGCAAGAAAGCCTGGCCCAGATTCCAGGCTACAATCCCAAGGACAAAAGTAACAGTGTGAAGGAGAAGACCACTCATTTCTAGGAAAATACAGCTGATAGTACTCTCTCTCTCCCCCCCTCTTTCTTTCTCTCTCTCTTATACACACACATACACACCACTTACAACACACATATTCCACTTCTTCCTGTTATAGAATTGTGTACAGAATATTTCAGAAAATAAAGTTGTCCAATACTTATTTATAGAAATGATAAGACTGTTTCTCAGGATGTTCTTTGGAAAGCACCAAATTCAGGTGAGAAAAAAATCAGCCCAGGCCAGAAGTGCCTGATGCTACATAACCAATTTAGGACCGAGTGTTATCATAATGCAAGGAGCCTTTGTCTTTTTGCTTCCTGTCTGATTAAATCTTGGGCTTTAGTGTTTGTTTATAGGTTTATGTTTGGTTTTGATGCTGATAACTAAGCACAGGACCTTGTTCCTTCAAAATACCTACCTGACTACTGACCCTAGGCCACATTTCAAAGTTTAAACCATCAAAATATTGCAGTGGAGGTAGAAACAAAACGTAAAGGGGAATCTGCATATCAATATTTCTCTGACTTGGCTGATACAACAGGGATGATGTCATCTCCAACTTCATGTCTTACATATATGTAGACAGTAAATGTATTTATGCTATCATTGGGTCACAGCTAGAACACTTACTTCTGCTAGTATCCTCAGACTGCTTCCTTTATGTGTTCTGTTAGTGTTCCTGCTGCTGAAGCTGTTATGATGAAACTTTAAGGATCATTGTTTGGAGTATAGGAAAATCAGTCTTCCCAGTGGGTAAACCATACATAAATACACTATTTGCTTTGTGCTCTTGAGGAAGTGTTTCTTCATCATGTATATCACTTTACAATAATAAATTCGGAGCTAGAAAGATGGATTAGCAGTCAGGAGACATGCAGTCATTTCCCACCACTCAAGTGGAGTAGCTTATGGATGCCTATAATTCCAGCTTCAGAGAATACGGTATCAGTGATCTTCATTGGCATTCATATCCATGTGCACATAGCCACACAGAGACATACACACCCAACACATAGTAAAGAATTCAAACTTTTTTTAGTGAATAAAACAAAAACCTCTGTGCTGACCCAGAAGTCGAAAGTCTAATCTTCAAGCTGAATAAAAAGGAAATCACCCTTTATAGGTGCGAGGTAAGCCTGCATATTGTAAAGGAACCTTGCAAGGAGTTCACTATTCATAGCAGAGATCATTAACCATGAAGTCTTATTCATTATCCACAGATCCAATCCATGTCACATGTGCAAGCTTAAGTCACTGCATCAGAAGTAAGCACTATGCAATTTTAATTCTGTAGAATAACTACAAAACTCTGCAGAAGAGGGGATTACAAAGTAGAATGTTTTTTGACAAATGAGGATTCAGTGAAACTCTGTTGGAAGAAGAAAATAAATTCTTATAAATGTTTATAGGATATGTTTGCATGCCTATGTGTGTGTTCATAATAACACACATGTGATTGATTTGGAAGCCATTTTAGGGTTGCAAACTTTCACACGGAATTTCACAAGAAAAAATATCTCATTTTTTAAACTTTATTAGAAGTTATCCTCAGGCTACCTCATCAAATCAACACTTTTCTTATAGCCATATTTAAAATATCTCTGTTCTTTTTTCAGTCTATACTTTTTAGAATATTATCAAAAGTACACAATTAAAATTATATGCAACCATTTCATTACAGAAACAGCTTAGTCTCTCCTTGTATAACAAATGATAGGGCACAAGTAGATAAAGTATAAAGACCTTTTGAATTCTGAGTAGAGGTTCCCTTTTACTCATTCAAACATATTTGTCTTTAGGTAGAGAGATAAAAGTGATAGGAAACAGTAAGCATATTACACAGTGTGGGAGTTGTATTAATTGTGTGATGAAGTGGAGAAAAACTTCAATGTTCACAGTCAGTAGGCTCAGATAATCCCAGCATTCCTTCCTTTCCATCCCTTACTCTAGAAACTTCAGTTTGGAATACTGTTACAGGGCCATGATCAGCAGAGTAGGTTGAACTTGGGGCTCCTGTATGTCCAGAGACTTCTCAATGCATTGTGCTGTGAGTGATGAGCTTCTAGAAGTGAGAAGAGTGGTAAACTCGATGCAGGCCTTTGTTCCTCTTAGGTATAATTGCTGACATTGGTGAGAATGAGGTTGTCTCTTTTACTTGATTTCATTAACCTCATTTAGATGACTGGCATGCTCCGTGTTAAGATTTGAAGTAAAAAATGTAGGTTGTTGGCTGACATGAGGTATCCAAATTAAATAACTTAGACTCAAATTATCCTGGTCATTTGGGAAGTCTTAAAATATTAATTTATTTGCCAATTAAAATGAATAGGAACTATTTTTTTATTTAATAGGATTTTTATAAGAACTTAATCCAGTGACTGGCACATTCAGAGAATTCAATAATTAATTTGTGTAGTGTATGACGAAAATGATGCTCATTTTAAGTGGCTGTTTCATTGTTTTTCTTTGAAGATATTCATTTAGTACATGTATTACTAGGGTTCTGTGAAAAAATAAACCAATGAGGCAAGCATAGTTGCAGAGCAAAAATAATGTCTGATTTTCAAACACTAGTTTTTTTATGTTATTTATAAAACATAGTTAAACGTCTTACATTCCTAAAAATGAGATCAACCCCATCATAAAGAGCCATAAATTCTTTACTGAAAACAAAATAAATTGTGGTTTATTAAGCCTTGTATTTGTAATCATCAGTTTTGATCAGATATCTCAAGCTAAGTTAACTCAGCACACTGAAGAAAAGGTGAATTTTTTATTTCTTCTTTTTTTTATTTTTATTATTTTTTTATTGTTAAAAGAAAAATTTACATTTACTCCCCTTGTCCCAGGCCCTCCCACACCCCAATACCCCACCCACTGTCCCCTTGCTTCCTTAAGAGGGAACAGGATACCCTGCCCTGTGGGAAGCCCAAGGCCCTCCCAGCTCCATCCCGGTCTAAGAAGGTGTGCATCCATATAGACTAGGTTCCCAAAAAGCCAATACATTCAGAAGAGATAGGTCCCTGTGCCATTATCATTGACTTTTTGGTCAGTCCCCATTGGCAGCCACATTCCAAGAATCCAATTTGGTCATATGTGTGGGCTGATATCCGCCAGCCTGAGGACGTCATGCAGCTTCGTAGCTGAAGGCTAACAATTTAGAAAGACAATAGATGAGGTTTTTTTTAAATTTTTTATTGTTAAAAGAAAAATTTACATTTACTCCCCTTGTTCCCAGCCCTCCCGCTCCCCCACTACCCCACTGCCCTCCCCCTGCTT
>JAQHUG010000431.1:881202-903467 GCA_028555095.1 Dicrostonyx torquatus | reverse complement strand
TGGAAACCATGTGATCATGTAATTTGGGGAAAATGGAGTATACACATCTCACGACATTTTTTTAAACTTACCCCCTAGTTGAGCAATTAATCTATTCAGCTGTATCAGTTAAGTTATTCAATAAGCTGCAGTGATTTTCAAGCTGAACCATCAAGTCTAAAACAAAATTGGGTAAGTTGATGATTCTTGGCTATGGGATAAGAATCTCCTTCCTTGACTTGCACTGCTTTTGTGCCTAATTTCCTATCCCATCCCAGGGAGATTGTGTTGGTCATTTCCACAATGGATTGTCAGGACAGTGTTCAAATCCTCAATTCATTGGTTCACACTCTTAAACAGTTGTATTAGGGTTTTTATTGCTGTGAGGAGACATCATGACCATAGCTACCCTTACAAGGATAACCATTTAATTGGGGTGTCTCACTTACAGTTCAAAGGGTTAGTCCATTTTCTTCATTACAAGGGACTGTGGTGTCACGGGAGATATGGTGCTGGAGCTGAGAGTGCTACATCTTGCAGGCAACAGGAAGTCAGTGGAGATACTGGATGGTATCCTGAGCATAGGAAATCTCAAAGTCATACCACAGTGACATGCTTCCACCAACAAGGACCTACCCACTCCAACAAAGCCACACCCCCAGTAGTGTTACTCCCTATAATATTATGGAGGTCAATTACATTTAAACTACTCCAACTGTCTTGCATGTTCTGGTGGTCTGAATAATCAATACTTCTCGTAGGTTCATGTGTCTGATCACTTAGTCCCCTGTTGGTAGTGCTGTTTGTGAAGGTTGTGAAATCTGTAGTAAGCGGAATCTTGTCACTGGGGGTGGGCTTTAAAGGTTTGTAGCATCAACCCATTTGCTGTCACCTCACTCTGCTTCCTGTGTATGAATGAAAAATGTAGCCAGTTCTTAGAGAAGAATGGATAGCATTTTATGTTATTTTAACAAATAAGCAACTCTCAAAATCCAAATTTTACTTCAACTCTCAAAATCCAAATGCTTAGATTATAATAATCATAGTTCAGAGATGCATTGCACTAAAATACTTACTGTGCTTCCAATTGTAATTACATTATAAAGATGCATGGATCCTAGGACCTACTAAGTTTTTGGATATTTTATGTCATATGCATAATTGTCTTTAAAAATTTATTTCAAATATAACATTTTTTGCCTCTAAAATAATGTAGCCAGTTAGCATCTTGCTTGCTACTATGCCTTTGTTGCCACGAGAACTCTATCCCCATGGACCCATAGACTAAAATACAGCCTTTCTTCTTTAAAAGAATGTTAATTATTGTGTTTTGTATATGCTTTGTTGGTGTGCATGTATATTTGAATACCACATGTGTGCCTCATGCCCCCCCACCCCGAGACTGAATGAGGGCACTGATCTCTTGGAATTGTAGTTATAGATAGTTGTACACCACCAAATGAGTCCTTGGAACCAAATTTGAATTTTCTGTAAGAGATAAAGTGCTCTTATCTTCTGAGTCATCTCTTCAAATATGTTTTCTTAAAGATTTATTTGCCCTGGGTAATTATAATAATCATTGGGAAAGGCAGCATATATGTGAAGAAAGAAAGTGATTGGGTGTGGCAGAAGCCTGTTTACTCTCATATGACCTAAAAAATCTATTTTCTCAACTGCCTCTAGCATAAACCTATTTAGCATTAATGTGATATCTCACATGCACTTTAATATGCAAATATATATCTTCTTCTTTTTTGTGGAGAATGTGTGTACGTTTGTTTCTGTTTATGTATATGATCATGGCTGTGTGTGAAGCTCAGAAGTCAATGTCTAGTGTTTTATATTGATTTCTACATTATCTTTTTTTAAAAAATTTATTATGTATATAGTGTTCTTCTTGCACATATGCCTGCATGCCAGAAAAGGGCACCAGATCTCATTACAGATGGTTGTGAGCCACCATGTCGTTGCTGGGAATTTAACTCAGGACCTCTGGAAGAGCAGTCAGTGCTCTTAACCTCTGAGCCATCTCTCCAGCCCCATCTATGATATCTTTTAAGAAAGGGTCTCTCATTAACTCTGTAGCTCACCAACTGACTCTGTTGGCTGGACCTCTGGGATCATCCTACTTCTGCCTTTCTAGAGTTGGTGTTACAGATATATCTTGCTTGGCTTCTTATGTAACTGTGAATGATCCAGACTTAGGTCACCACGCTTGCACAGCAAACACTTAGTCCACTGAGTCATCTCCTCAGTACTGTGAATGATGTTAAGATGAAAATATCAGGAGATAGTCTGAATGTGATGTGTTTCCCCAAGAATAATGAAACTTTTGCTTTGAGAGGACAAAGAATGTACAATCTTTCCATCCCATACCCATTCAACAGATGCCAATTTAACATTTAAAGAACAAGCAGATTAATCTGTAATGTGTAGATTATAGTAAAAATGATAATTTATTGAGTGAAAAATTTTCTGTTCATTCCATTGTATACTATATTGTGCCAAGAATCATTTACCATTCAAGCTGAATATCATCATGCAGCCAGGCAGCAGTGTCTCATCTAAAGGTGCCTACACAGACTCAGATGATTGTGAACTATTACAGTTAAGATTTAAAATGACTTGCAAACTTGTCAAGGCAGAAACCTCATGCACATATCTATTAATTATTAGCATAAAAAGATAACAAGTGAGAATATGAAAATATATGAGCAGCATTCACATCAGATTCCTGAGAATAGTGTGTGCTATAAATCGTTGAGAAATAATTTATATTTATATGAAAAGCATGTATAAAACATTTCTCTCTACTTCAGCAGAGTAATCTAAAGTTAACATACTGTGAGGCGCTGTCTGTGTTTGACTGTCAGTTATGACGGAAACAAAGTTGATTGCCCTGCAACTGTTCACAAAACAAACATCTCAGACAATATTTTTGGTTCTGTTTTCTCATATCTGTTTCAAAAATATCAGGGAGTGCAATTTCTAAATTAATATACTACAACTTTTATTAAAATATCATTCTCTGTTCACATCAATCAGTATGACTTAAATCCCAATAGACTGTAGAAAACCCTAGAAAAAGAATTTTTAAGGAAACAGCTTTATTGTTTGTCCTCCTGTAAGTCATATGTCTGTCTTGCATCCTTAATTTGGAAAAGATGTAAATGTTAAGTAAACAAAAATTATGCTCAGGCATGTGTATATACCTAATTAATAAAGAAAAAGCAGCACAAATTGATCTGAAATAGAAGGCCTGAAATCTCTTTTAGAAAGTTTGTAGAAGTAACCATTATATTTGCAATGGAAGAGTCCCAGGAACAAGGATTTGTGTAGGAATTTACAACATATCTCTAATTTATTATTTCTTTCTTTATTTATAGGTGCTGAGAGTTGAGTCTATGTGTGCTTTGTGCATGCTAGACATATACTACCACTAAGCTATATTCCCAGATATTAGAGTCCCAGGGCATATAACTGACCCAGAATTGTAAGGAAAGCATAAAGTGAATGTCCTTGGTCGAAACTATAAAACAACCAAAATCAAGATAACAAAGCTTTTTTAAATGTTAGAATTAGGAGAGCACACTTCAAGTAATTGAAACCAATTTCCTTGATAGAGATTCAATAGAATATGTAAAGTAGTTTTAGTTTTGAGTGTGCCTAATTCAATATTTTGAATTTTGATTAATATTTCTGTGTTGCTTAATTGAACAAAACAAAACTGAACAAATCATGCTCTCTTTCTGTGTATGTGTATATGTATGTTTTCTGTGTGATTTCTCACCTTATTCTCAAGAGATAAAAGCTTGGACCATCTTGTTTTTCAAGGGAAAGTGTATTGAATTTTTTAAACACATACCCATCTTCTTCATCCCTTACCTTTCCTTCTGTTCTACCCCTTAATTTATACCTCCTCTGAACTTCTTTAAATTGAATACCAAATACTTCATTTGTGCTCTATTAATGTGTAGACAAAATTGACATTCAAATAAGGATTCTACAACAAATGAAATTATGATCTTCACAATTGACTTTGTTTCTAGAGAGTTTTGAAATTAAATAAAATCAGCACATCAAAAACAAAACAAAACCAAGAAACTTCTATTCTATGATTAAAATGTGAAACTCAGAAAGGTATTTTATGCAAATAATACACTACATGCATGCATTATTTCACTAGCTCATAATTGATAGTGCACCTCATAGAAAAAGCATAAGTGCTGAAGAACATTTGGCTTTGGATTTCCTGAATGAACAGATTACAGTAACATCCTGCATAACTGGTTGTAGAGCTCCATAAGCTGGAACTTGAGTTACACAATGTAAAAGTGCAAACACTGAAGGGACATCGACATATTTATACAGATTCAACATGATGCTCTGTGAGATGTGTAATAATTCAGCGAGGGGCACATGGGATAGAATATAAGATAGACTTCTTCAGTAAAGTACAAGCTAGTCATGTCTAAATGATAAAGAAATAGGCATCCAAATATTTGAAGTAGATCAATTGGCATTCATTAATAAAAAATGGGCAGTGCACTTGGCCTGAGTGATAAAGCAAACTTAAACACAGCCAATATAATAGAATTACTCCAATGGTGTTCTTCTTGGATCTTGGATTTTTTATTTTTTTTTTTGGTTTGACTACTATGGTGATGTTCAACTGTTTAAGTGCATAGTCAACACAAAGCAGCACAAATGCCATGTACATAACCCATTATCTCAAGGCTAGTATACAAAAATAACTCCACTAGCCTGTGAGCTGAAGGGACATGGAGTTCTGATATCACTCACTTCTTGTGAGTATATGAACTCAAGTGACCCTCCTAGAATCTTATTAGTATGACCAGTTTGTTAACATTTACGTGGAAATCTGCCTTGGAAATTACACCACCACATTTCCTATTTGCTCTGCAGCTGATTGAACTGGGTTGACTGGAAACCCAGAACTCCCCTGAAGGCTTGTTCTGAGCATCAGAGCCTGGCTCCCTGCCATTTCAGTTGCATCCCTTCGGAGGTCACATGTCTTTCCTTAGAAGTCTGAGCATTCCAAATCCCAGAGGCTGCTGTGTTGTATTTCCAAGTAGTATTTTATACATATAGTTTTGCCAAGTGTGCCTTCCTCTTGGATCCCTTCTACCTTTCAAGGGTCTCATTCCCACACTAATGGTACCTCCCCTTTTGGGTTACAGTCTAAGGCCATTCATGGTGAATAGGTTGTCCACTTTTTCTCCGCTGTTGCTGCAAATGTTCCAGCTCAGCCTCATACATCATTTCTTGGACTAAGTATTTCTCTCGCCGTATGCGCTCACGGAGACCCTTTGGTATATCTGGAATCAGGTATGCAATGAATGACTTAATCCCAAAAACGAGGTGCTGTAAGTTAAGAGTAAAACTATGTTTTCAAAGGTTCCAAAACACTCATTATAAAACAGAAAAGTCATGAACAATGATGGATTTGTCTTAAAATTGAGCAACCAAACTTAATGTGCAGCATTTTGAATATTGCTTTCAAGAGTTATATGAAGAACACAAACATTAGTGACTGCCACTGTAGGATATTAATTAGACACCAAGAATTGTTTCCTCTTTTTAATGGTGTATAATGATATCACTTCATAAAAAAGCTTCTTAAATTCTTGTGTTCAAAATTCTTTATAATAGTACTGTAATACACATTAATTAATACACTGTAATACAAATTAAGAGACACAAATATGTAAGGCTATTCTAGGAAAAATGTATTTTCAACAGATCAAAATTAATGCCGCATAAACCTGTGAGCCAGTGATTATATTCAACAGCAACAAATTTATTTCTTAAAAAATCCATTCTATAAGTTCACTATCAATATAACTACTATGAAATATTTAATCTGTGTTAAATAATTCTGTTAAAATTTGCATTATTTATGTTTTGAAAATAAATCATCAACTGTAGGGTTTGTTATTTTTTGTTAGTTTGTTTTGTGAAATTATATTTTGCTCTTTATTTCTTGCCATCCTGGCCTAGGCCTTTCTTTTTAGACCAACTGATAGAAATCCACCTGCCTCTGTTCACATGTGCTGGAACCCAGAATTAGTGTTAGACATGAACAAGTAAGTTGTAACTCCAAAGGCATTATACCTGTACGTAAAGGCTCAGAATTTGAATGAGACCAATTAAGCCTTTATTGACCCTTGATCAAATAATCTACATCCTGTGTCTATGATAGTGATGACAATACTACCTCTTAAATGAATAAAGTAAACACACACTTGAAGAGTTTCAAAGAGTGCTCTGCACAGTGTGAGTCCTGCTCAAATAGCACTTCCTACTGTCATACGTATCCCATGAGAATGACAGGTCTTTCCATTTCTCAGAAAAGTAAGGAACAATGTGTTATTTGTAAGGTTAGTATATCCTGTTAAAACAATACTTCTATGTAAAGGGCTTTTAGTGGACAATGCCTTTTTATGAGAAAAGGAAGAATTCGTTGTACTTTTAGCTGTACTTGCTTATGAGTCCTAAGAAGCTGCATTCCAAAATTTTATGAGCGGTAAATGAATCCAAATCTACCCATAAGGATAGAACACTTGATATTTCTGAATAATTAACTCAAAATATAATGAATCATGCATATATTGTTAAAAGTCCCCCCACATAATCGGGACTTTCTTTTCTGATCATTTAAAATATCATGATTAAAAAATTCAATACTATTCTTCATAATTATTGGAATAAAAATAAAATACTGCCATAATTTAGTCTAACATATGACAATAAATATTTCCTTGTGACCTCTGATTACAGTTCAGGTTTAGAGATGTGTTCAAATACGAGTGGTGCTCATTAACGATGATCTTTTCTGGATCCAAAGTAAAATAAGGAAGATACGAAAAGCTTTAAGCTACAAAATAATTGAAGTTATTTGAAAAATTGAACATCCAAAATGATACTATATTTTTATTCATAGACAACAACACTTTAAAAAATTATCAAGTGTAAGGAATTTACAGAGGTTGATTGGAGTTATGGGATCAGTAATGGGGACTGAAGAAAGGAAAATGAAGAGGGTCTCACAAGGGCCCTTGGATGGTAACTCTGAATTGATGTGTCTGATTAACTTTGTTTGCTTGACTTCTGAGGAAAATAGAAAATATGTATCCTTTAAAAAGTGATAATAAGAGACATCTCATTGAAATTTTGGATTAAAAATATGAATTAAACTCTTATATTACCTGCAATGTAGTAGAATGTTTCATAAAGTAGGATATTTTTATTGACTCTGAGAGTCATTACATCAGAGAATTTTAGTTCTGGCTAAGACCTTTAGGGACCAGAATTTCATTTTCAAATATTTCATTATAAACTTTTAATTTATATTTGGAAGTCACTTAGAATGAATAATTATCTTTAAAAGAGATTTTCAACATTTAGTGGGTAGAATGTTTGTATAGAATTCACAAAGCCCTAGGTTCTACCCCAAGATTCAGAGAAATCAGGTGTGGTGATTCATGCCTTTAATTCTAGTTCTTGGGAGACACAGACAGGAGGATTAGGAGTTTGAGACCAACCCTGGCTAAATAGCAAGTTGGAAACCAGTTTGGAATACATGAGACAGCTTTTCAAAAAACAAACAAACAAAACAAAACCTTTGTTCCAAAAATTTTAGATATGGCTCTCTTTTTTGGGTCATAGAAAACATAAAGTTTTACATTGAGTCAGTGGTATCTCAGAGGAGATGTTTAATACACCTCAGTGCTAAATTCTTCACTGTACCATGACTTCTGAAACAAGATGATAATACTGTATTTAGTTCCTTCAAAATTACCTCAGAGAATTACAATTCAATACTATCATGTCTGTGATAAACACCAATCACTTTTAATAAAAGTTTTGGGCAAAACATGGAATCATCCAATGCCTTTTAAACAATATATGCATGATTCATTATATTTTGAAATAATTATTCAGAAATATCAAGTGTTCTATCCTTATGGGTAGATTTGGATTCATTTACCAGCTCATAAAAGTCACCCAATCTCTTTAAGCATGGTCAGTCACTAGGAGCTTAATACCAAAAGCCTCAATTCTTTTTATGAGATAGTATCTTTCTCCCTGATTCTTTTGTATAGATCCATATTAACTTGTGTTTATATTACTCAACCCTTGCTCATTATTTTTCATGCTCTTTATAATTGGTTTACCATATCTGAGCCTTTTCCCAGGCCTACCAAGTTTGTTTCTCAGAAGTCAGTGAAGATTTGACATCAGACTGACATATCAATCAGCAAAGCTGTTATCCACAATCACCTCTCCTGTGACTAACCTCAAACACGATAATGAAGGCCAGTCGAGCAGCTAGGATGTGCCAGTATTGCAACGTGAACTCATAAGGTTTGGAACTCCAAGGTGGGCCTCTATAGTCTCGGTACCTGCAATCCACAAAAACGGAAAGTATCAACAATGGCAAAACGTTCTTGATTATCCGAACTCCAAAATTACAGTTTAATTAATTAATTACAGTTTCTACATGTTTTACATGTAGAAAGGAAGATATGGCATGGCAAAAGCAAACAGGAGAGATAAATATATTATAGGTAAGTTACCTGCAGTAACCAGATTTTCCCATCCCAAGTTCACTCAGGTCAAAGAAGGATAAACTATTGTTGACATATCCTTTTAGGCAACTAGGAGAAAATAACAGGGCTATATGAGTAATAATTAATTTATTTATGCAATAATTTTTTCTTTATAGGTGACAGGATTGAATAAATGCCATTTATTCTTTCTATTGTAAGTCTTCAGTGTTCTAATTTCTGTCTCATATCTTCTTGTCCTGTTATTTCTCAATAATTTTTCCATTGCTTCCTTTTACTTAGTTTACTTTTTAAAAGTGGTTTTTGTCTATGAATCATCCTGCCACTTGTGCATTTAAACTCTGTCCTTTGTAAATAACCACATGCAACATGACTGACTCATTACAAGCTAGCTTAGTTACTATCTATTTACTTAATATATTATTTGTGCACCTATACTTTGTTATAAAAATGTTTAGTGCTTGATATTCAACTGTGAGCAAAATAGGTATTTATACATAATGAAATTGTTTTTTATTCATCTAGAAAGATGGTCATTAGCCAGGTATAGTGCATGCCTTTAATTATAGCAGTCAGGAGGCAGTGGCATTCAGATCTCTGAGTTCAAGGCTAACATTGTCTACAGATCGTGTTCCATAATATCCAGGGCTACACAGAAAAACCCCATTTCAAAAAAAATAAAGGAAAAGAAAGAAAGGATCACAGTGAGTGACTGAGTCTCTGCCAGAAAGAAAAAGCTTGCGTGCTTTCTCTCATGTGTGTTTTCTAGATTTTAGACAGACACATAAAATTATGTATGTAACTGTGACATAAAAACAAGCCAAACTGTCTAGCTAGAGTGTAGAGATTATTGACAAGGGAACTAGCACATTCTAAATATGCTGCATATTTCTATTAAAATGTTCTTATGTCACCCAACACCATGTACATTGAATACAGACAATATAATAATTAAAAGTGTCAGGTGATTTTTTTTAACTTTATGTCTTAAAAGGGTAGATGCTAAATTCCAGAGTCTGAAAAAAACATAGTTTGGTTATTACTAGTTATTGTTGGGACTGACTTTTGTCTTTCAACTCCAAGAACTACAGAGTGTTTTTTCTTGGAGACATATGTCATTCTTTGGTAAGTAGCAAAGTATGCATTTTCTACACAGAAGACTGAAAGTTGCAAATTTTGTAAAATTAATAATAATTAATGCTTTGTGAAGGACACTTTGCTTTTCTCTTTGTAATTTTTAAGGTGATTACATGGTGTTTGAGAATAAAGCCAGTGACCATGGCATTTGCCACCAATATTCAGAGTTATGTAAATCCATACAGATCTTTATCCACAATTGTTGCTGCACCATACATCTAAATGTAAAACGGTGAAGGGTGATTATGTCTCAGTGTCACTGTGAACATAGTGTTAATGTGGGCTGGGGAGATGGTTTAGCAGTCAAACCTGCTTGCTGCCAAGTCTAAGGATCTGAGTTCTTTGCCGG
The DNA here is from genome assembly GCA_028555095.1 of Dicrostonyx torquatus. Classification (NCBI taxonomy): domain Eukaryota; kingdom Metazoa; phylum Chordata; class Mammalia; order Rodentia; family Cricetidae; genus Dicrostonyx; species Dicrostonyx torquatus. The sequence goes on along the minus strand of JAQHUG010000431.1, from coordinate 893,411 downwards.
GGACCCATGTGTTGGAAGGAAAATAACTGAACATGTCTACTAACCTTTACAATGCAACCTCATGCACACAATAAATCAATAAACAATATGTAATAATATGATATAATTCTGTTATAAATAGAACAATAAATAATTTTAATATAATGTTAGAATTATAGACACTGAAGGATGCTTACAGACTACACGTTGAGAAATACTCCCCTAGGAAAGATGATTGTTAAAATCTAAATTCGAGTATGTGTGTATTACATTCTTACATTTGAAATTAATCACAATGCAACAATAGCAACTGTATTCCTTGTCCATTCTATTTCTTGTAACATTGGTAAAAATTTTCTTTTCAATATCGTTTTATCCACTACTGTCTGTTTTTTCATGACTTGCTCTGAAAATTTCTAATCTGAGTAGATTTTTCTCAATTTCATTGCTAAGTATGCTTAGCATATTATTAAATTATCAAGTGTCCCTCTTGATATATGATGTCCAAATCAGAGAAAAACTGTGTCATTTTGCCTGAATTTGGTCTGCACCTGAAATTGGCCACTGAATGTGGATTTGCCAGGTGCAGTCCAAAAGGGTCTGAAATGTAAACTCAGTAGAACTTTCAACCACCACTAGGTGGCAATAGAATTACCAGCAAGTAACGAATACCAGACAGCAGTTCTGCATATTTGATCTCAGCCAAAAGATTGAGAAGTGATCGAATTACACTTCTCAAATTTTAAAATTGTGCTCCTAGATCATTTTGCATTAACAAAAAGGCAGTATTTTGGTTTTTCACTATTGATATTGAAACAACTTTATATTTACATTGAGTACATTTTCAGACACCATTTCATAATCATACAGACTATTAAGAATCAACTATGTCATAAAAATGATGTACATACTAGCAAATGACAAAGTTAGAATTCAAATTTAAGGTGTCTAATATTGAATCCCTTTAAAACTCTTAAGGACTCAAGACCTGTTCAAAAAATCAATAGTACAACGCTTCTACTACCATTCCTTCACAAAAGAAGAGACATTTGTGTTCAAGATCTTTTCCAGTGCTCAGTTTATCAGTAGTCAGTTAAGAGTTAATGCCACCCTCAAGCAATGCTCCATCTGTTGTGGCCCATGCTCTCTATCCACACCTATTGCTGCTCTCTCTCTTCTGCTTTTTCTTACATAATTTACATCTAAGGCTGATATTCACTCACAAAGCTTTTTATGGTTTTCCAGTTCTCTACAGTCAGCTCTCACGTGAATTGTCCCCTAACATCTTCTGAAAAGGAACATTTTTGAAATAATAAATATTGCCTAAAGTGGTTTTCTATATCCTGTTATCCCCCCTCCCTCAGGGGACAGCAGGCAAAGTCTAGAGATACCTACTGTTAGTAGAATACATGGATTAAGATAGCTGTCATTGAATCAACTGGTTAGAGGCCACATATTCTGCTAAGCATTGTACAGTGGGCAAAACAGCCTCCCTCCTGGTTTGAAAGAAATGTTTGAATTAAAATGTCAATAATCAAACTAAACCAAATAAAAAGAGTAAGTATTGCAGAGGTTGCTAGGCTACCCTATTTGAAGTGTGTATTTCAGTTTTAAATGAAAAACACATATCAACCACACAAATGGAGGCGATTCTGCACCAACCAGATGCCTGGCTCTATATGCTTCCTGTAAAACGTCTAGGCACTAAGAAGACAGACTTTGCAGGCTCTGTTTCTCACTTTTGTCTGTCTTTGTTCCCCTTTTTGTGGACTTCACTTTCCTATCTGCATGGCAAAAACACTGCTTTGTCTGGTTGGAGTCTAAAGAATCTGTTCCAGCTTTAGAACTCAGCCTTTCTAGAATGCTTAGAATGTTCTTAGCACTTTTGACACATTTTCAAGTAAAAACAGACTCTAAAATTAGCTGCTGTAGAAACCACGTTTTGTTCTTAGGCCCATTTTCTTTCATCTAATAAACACATTATAAACACAATAACCAGAAGCATTACTTTTTAATGGTCACAGAACAAAACTTCCCAGTAAGTTCTACTTTTAATTGTGACTATAAAATAGATCAGAAAAAATATATAAATTTTAGCCTTACTTCTCATTCTGCTTTCCATGATTTGCACAAGGGCCATATTTGTATTCGTAGACAAAACGTGGGATGTAGTCAGATGTAATAGCAATTACGAATGCATTGGTAATTACAGCCAATATGCCAATTCCCTCAAGAATTCCAAGCCAGATTCCTGGTAGGAGAAAGAGGAAAGCTGCTGAATAAAAGTGAATAAGTTTTAAGAAACTCTGATTTATTTTATTTTGGAAAGAATATTCTGTTTCCAGTTTTATATTGAGCCACATTTCTGTACACCAATTATTTTTTAACAAGAAATTGTCATATTGTATTACTGATTGTATATGTGTGCTCACACACTTGGGTTCCTGCAGAGAGCGGAAGAGAGTATCCGATTGCCTTGTGAATCAGCAACAATTGCTCTGGTCCTTGGAAACAGCAACAATTGCTCTCTTAACAGATGAGTCATTTCTTCAGCCCCTTGATACATTTTTTTAAAAACACACTCCAGATATTAGAGATATTGCACATACTATTTCAAAAAGGGGGAAAATTGAGTCTTACCTATGTCAGTTGCTCGGGCTGGCAGAGGCCTCCTCCACTGGGTCACAAATTTATATGCGTCCAATCTGATTTCTATGATATTGTTTAACAAAGCCAAAAGAGGGGCCAGAGGAAAAGCAGCTACAAAAATGGTGGTAAAACCAAATTGCAAAACTGTAGGACAGAAACATTAGGGCGTTATAAATATACACAGTAAAATCTATTGAGTGCCTCACTGGGCCAGTTAGGAGCATTAGATGAATTACCTTTAATAATACCTCTGCCCAGTAAATACTCTTATTTTTATAGCTGAGGAAACTTTTGTTCCTATGTGATAAGTAAAGTTGTTAAAGAATAGATGTCTAGAGAATGTTAAAACTTGTACTCTATCTCAGATAAGGGTATATTTAACATCCACTTTCACCCTCCTGCCCACATATAATATGAGAAGAATGGTAAAGGAATTAAACAGAAAGGGAGTAGGAGAAAGAGGAAGAAAAGGGTGAGGGGGAGGAAAAAAATATCAAAAACACAGGCAAAGACATTTATTTTCCTGAAGGGTGTGTCAGGGACACAAAGGATCTCTAGTATACTACCCTGTCTTCTCTTTTTTAAAGTCAGGATACTGAAGGTCAACAACTAGACTGGGTGGGAATCCATGTTTTCTTAATATAAATTAATGGCATTCTTGCATAAATTCAGACTGGGTTCTAGAATGTGGAAAGGATGAATTTGGAAAGAGTTTGTGAGGTAAATATGGCAAAAATATATTGTATGAAAATATTAAAGAATTGATAAATGTTTTATAATAACCGTGACTTTCTTTGAGAGGATACTACTTTTCTTTATAAAGAATTGATCTGGATTTTTTAATTTTTCATCAGAATATTGCTCAGCAGCCAGGTATGGTGATTCATGCCTCTAATCCTATCACTGGGAATACCAAGACAGGAGGATTCTGAGTTCAATACCAGCCTGAGTTATTCATCAAGTTCAAGATCAGTATTAAGTACACAAAGAGATTGTATCTCAAAAAGAATACAGTTTAAAAACTAGAGGCTTCATTGTGAGAATAACTCGTTTTAACTAGATAGCATGGCTTCTTGACTGTAACGTCTGTGAGAGTGCACAGGATGTGCTTCAGACCTCTGATTTTGTTAGGATATGGTTCACTTGTGATTCAGAATGAACAGTGCAAAAGGAGAGTATTGTCATTATTGCCATTTTGTCCTTAAACCAAAGCTCATGTTAATTAGACAAAGCAATATTAACGAGGCCAAATGGTCCTGCAGAAAAGCCTCTCCTTACCCATTTCTAAGTACTCGTCCATCAGTCCATGAATATTCATTGGCTGAAGATTCCAGTCATTTTCCCATTGTGGTATAGAAGCATCCTGTATTCCCCGCTTGATTTTATGTCGTGACCACCAGTTTTGGATTAACCTGTATCAGAGAGCAGACCAAGGGTATGTGAACTGTTACTAAAGCATCTGTTGAAAATGTGTATATTTAGTAAAAGATAACAAATTTCAAATAATCTTTTGTTATATCAAATATTCTTGGAAGTGAAGATAGTCAGTGGTGTTAATTTTTCAGTAAGTGTAAACAAAGTAAGTCTGAACTCTATAAAATTTTATATCTTTAATTTGTAAAGTCAAATTAAAAAAGATTTAGTGAAAGTTACTAGATCCTATCATTCTAAAACTCTTTAAGGTTCTTCAAACATCTAGATAGTAGGAATTCATTGCCAGTAAATTGAGCCATTCTTTGATACTAAGCTAAATTCATTTCTCCTACTTCCCCCTGTAAAACTCTTATGTTGCCTGTTGTCCTTAGGCCTGAGTCCTTCATTACTCATATTCTGTCATGTGACAATGAATAAAATTATGTGCTGCAATGAATAACAGGCCTACAGGAGGTTGCAAGAGTTGTATGCTCTGGTCTCCATCCTGCCACTTAACTTTTTTGAGTTTATAAACATATGAAAAGTTTGAACACTAATGATAGCATTCTGCTACTATAGTTAAGGAAATATCAGCAATGGATTTGCTTACAATAAGTCTGGGGCATGAAAAACAAGTGAAAATGCTCTATCACTGGCCTGGGACTGGTCATGATACTATGAAGTCTAGAGAAAACCTGGTATGCACTGTGACGGGCTTCTGCACCATGAATTACTTAAAATTTTGAAAAAAGATGCTCTAGAATGACAGAAATTTTCACAGTTCAGTTAATAGGACCTAATGCTTAATTTTAGGTAACTGGAGACTCAGATTCCACTGGAAGAAGCTGTGCTCCAGTCAATATCCCATGGAGGTTACCCTTGGAATCCCACAAAGATGTGAAAGGGGAGACAGGTTATAATTGACAGAGATCTGCTTATTTAAATTTTATTTGAATTGATTTTGTTTAAAATTTTAGTTGAATGGAAAATTGTGGTTTAAAATGTGAAAACTACTGCTTTGGTGATCCAGTCCATTCTGCTAAGTTTTCACCTACAAGGCCTTTGCCTAAGTGTCTGAGAAAACACATGTGGAATACCTCTTGCTATTTTCTTTCAGTATTTGACATCCATGATCCAAGCTTATCATCGGAGTGAGGCCATGTTTAAAATTAGTGTCAGACATGAACAACGAACACAGTAGATCACATATGATAGTGATACAAAGAATCCGTTTCTGTTCCACAATGGCCACAATCCACCCTGCTGGAATTTATAAAGTGCTCATGGCAGGTCAGATCCTATGCTCCACACTTGATGACTAATTTCCTCATCTGTGTTTATATGATGCTTCCTATCCCACATGATCATTTTAAAGTAATAAGCAAAGGAGAGAAAGGAACATAACAAGTACATGAGGGACTCTAGCCCTTCATTCTTCGTGCAGGCTTCATGTAGAAGAGATCTCATTGAGTCTGTTATATAACCTATACATATATATTATATACAAATATATTAGATATTCACATATATAGATGATATACACTCAGCCAAAGCGTTTTGCTATTTAAAATTTAAATTATATTGGGTCATTTCATTTAGTCTTTGCAAATCTCTTGTTTCACAAGTAAAAGAAAAAAATCTCAGATAGATGACATAAACTCTATCCAAAATTAGCAAGGAAGAGAGAAAAATTCAGACCAGGAGTAGATCATTCTGACCCCATACTGTAAGTCTCCCCATAGCTTAACCGATACTCGGTAAGCTGCTGTGTTAATAGGACTTCACCACTAGGTCAGTGGCTCAGGAAGGTCATTCATAGGAAGACATGAAAAAAAGAATGAAAGTAAAATTTGTGAGTAAGCCTGTTTTATATCATTAATCAATGAGTAAATCTGTATATATCATGAATCAGCTCATCAGTTTTTCCTTCATAGGAAAATGTCCTCACAGGATATTATCCCATAAGTTTGCTTCTAATCATTTTTGTAGAGGTGAGGTGAAGAAGGCATCATAAAATATTTGTCAAACTTTGTTCTCTACAACATCTTTTGCTTGAATGTTCCATTTTGGAAGGAAAGGAGGCCCTTTCTATTTAACAATAATTTACTATCTTCTTATAACTGTTGATAGCTCAAAGACAACAGAGAATTTCTTTCCAAGATTCTGTTTTACTAACGTTTAAAAATAGCTAACAAACTGAACTAGTATTCTACGTTCATCAGTTCCTTTAATCCCATCATCTGGTCCTAAAGTTGATCTAACCATTTATCTCTTCTTAAAGATGTAAAAATTGAGGCTCAGAAAGGCTGAACTTACAGGAAATTATACATTTAGTAAGGAGCAGAGTGGGAGCTGACCGATCATCTCACTGCTCACGAACCCCAAGTCTAACTATATATAAAACACATCTAAAGATAGCATGCTCACGGATATCCCAGCTCCATGAAGTTGTTCCATATTTGCTTCAAAAACATGATGACTCCCATCTGGAGGCAGAGGTCTATCAGACAGCCACTAGGATGGCACTAAAATAGAACAGTAAGAGCCATAAGCTTCCTGCTCCCCCCACCAAGATTCTGCTTCTCCCTCTGTGTCCCAAGCTGGTTCAAATATCTCCAACTTTAAATTGCAAGGTAAACTTTACATCTGGGTCTCATTTTCTCATGTAAAAAAATGGAAACAGGTACAGTGACATTTTCAGTAACCATGGTAGGGTTTGGGTTAGTTATCAGTGAGAACTTGTTGTTTCCAACTATTAATCATGGTCACATATAATGAATGCTAACAAATGTTCTACATCTACAAACAATAAGGTATTAAGAAAATACAGTGTTTATGATTTTGTTTCTAGGATCTTTCTATTTCCAAATAATTTTATAGTTTCTGAAAAAATAAGACATTTTAGTAAGATCTCTATTTCTCCTCTTTCAGCTCAAAGTTAAGAAACTAAGAATAGTGTGTTGCAAACTGCGATCTCCATTTTCATTTCCTCCCTCTCCTCAGGGGCTGCTGAACAAGGCAATCAGCACACTGCATTGCATGTCATTCTTGTCTCCCCACTTTCTTCTCCTCTGGACAATATTTTTGTAACCTCAAGTAATTTGAAAATCATTGGATCATGTAGGTCTCCTCGTCTGGGCTTTCATGAAAATTTTCTTCTCTGTGCTAAGTTTTTGCTGTTGTTTAGTTTTAATACGTTGGTATGAAACACACACACACACATTCACTCATAGAAATATGATTTAAGTGATTACTGCAGCCAATATGTGCTACTTTGAACTGTACTATAAAGGCAATTCAGGTAGAAAATGTGGGTCTGGATCTTTAGAAACCGGATCATGTCCTGCTCATAAAAATGGGGGTTCCTATGCCTTTGATCATAGTTTCTATTTCTGTCAAATTGGTACTAGTGGGACTTCAAAAGGAATGAATAATTAAGACATAAAAGAGCCTGCTTTTCTTGTTCTAGCCAGTAGCTAAACAATCTGAACCAGAGAGTAGGTTTGCCCATGGCCATGCTCATGACATAGCAGGGCTCAGGTTCAATAATTCCAGGCCACCTCTTACTTCTAAAATGAACATATGACCCCCTGACTTCTTCCTCACTTTAGGCCATGTGTGTGTTCCATAGAATGTCTGAATTTGAATCACTAAGATACATGGGACAATCACAGCTCAACAAGGTGTCTCTCTATTTTTGCAGAGAGACTTGGAGGCAAATTGACGTGCTCGGAATCTAAGAAAAATTACTCTGGCCTCCTTCCCACAAGGCATCATGTTAAGGATAAATTCTATTTACCAAATATGTCAGTTGTGCTGGAGTGCACGCTTGGCACAATACAGTATTATAAAGGGACAAGAGAAAGAACACCATGAGAGATACATGATTGAATCATTCCTGTAAAGGATATGTCAAAGTCAAAATAAGTCAACAATGATTTTGTTAAAATTGAGCCTTGAAGAATTAGTAATTTATAAATCTCGTTATCTTTCTTATAGAGAACAAGGAATGATGGCCTTTGTTAGTTGGTACAATTCACATTGTGATGGCCTTAAGATAAACTCAGTTCTTAAATACTCTACACTTCATTTGGTAAAAAAATTCTCATACTGAGAATATATATACAGTCATGGATCAATCTTTGCTAATGCTATCAGATAAGTCAATGAGACTGTCTTTTGAAGACCCTCCATCATACAGACCCTGCACTCATACTCACTTCTTATAAATCTAGAGTCTCATTTTGCTATTAAATATGCAGCTTCTGTTTGCTAGAAAATACTTGATTATCCTTTATACAAAAGCAAGCTTTTAATTAGTAAAATGTCACCATATTAGAAAATAAAATTATTAAAAACAAGCTATTTTATGTACCTAGAATTGAGAAGAAATTACCAATAAATATAATGAGAATGGTTTATATACATTTAAGTGCAGTTTAAGCTAGGTATAATGGTGCACTTATATGATCCCATCACTTGGGAGGTCAAAGCAAAAAGGCCAGGAGTTTTGAACTGGTTATCGGATACATAACTAGTTTAAAGCCATTGTGGATGGTGAGACTCTTTTTCAAATCAAACTAACAACAACGACAAAAAGTTCCAAGCAAACAACAAGAACAAAACAAAAAAAATTATCATTTTCATTGGATAAATGCTAAATATGTTTCTAAAATGAGCTATTAAGGAAAAATTAAAATTTGAAGCAAATTTGAAATGTGAGGTTCAAATTGTATTACCTTATGAATTAATAAGCAGAGAAAGTGAACAGGAAAAACATACATAGGGAAATATATTATAACCATAGACAAAAATAGTAATTCTCAACTCACTTGCTACTAAAGAACCAAAACCAAAGGGAGATATCCCTTGATTAGTTAGATCCTTTCCCAATCCTTGTGTTGGCTAAAGCGTGACAAAGCAACTCTGCACTCTGTGTGCTGACTTTTTGAGGGATAGTCTTTCAGCCTCAGTGAAGATGCATGAGATACAGTGAACCTACCCCTTCATCTTGTTTCTCTGGGTCATACATTTTGTAAATCAATAAAGAATATGAGCTTTCAGAACATGTGCACAGAAGTATATTTTATGTTTTATTTTAGACTGAAATTTCAATTCATCAAAGGAAACCTAACATATTACATTTGGAAACTCACTCAATAGATAAAAATACTTTTCCAAAATGAGTAAACTTGTGGGATTATATTTATGAAGCTTATAAATAGAAAACAAACAAACAAATAAGCAGACATGATTTAAAGATAATAAGAAAAGAGGCCAGTATAATGGTGTTTAAGTCTAAAAGCATCATCTTTTTTTTTTTTTTAATGTAGTTGCTTCCATTTTGAACACAAAAAAAATCTCTTCTCTTCCAAAGCTTGCCTCTAACACTCTTGGATATCATTCTTCCTCAGCCCATGACCTCCCACAGTACCTGGACTGTATCCATACCCATCCACACACCCACTCTCATGGAATTACTTACTTCCTCCAGTCTCCATCGCTCAAAAAGTTTATTGTATTTTCCTGGGTGGCCTACGAATCTGTAAAGAGTGTTTGAATTCATTAGCAATTAAGTGAAGTCCACCTGCTGACGCATCACACAGAGTGCTTGTGTGGGCAGCCATAATTGTTCACTGGTGCAATTTGTCCCTCCAGTTGATATTTGCTCTGCTCAAACAACATCAAAGTAACTGACTTTAAAAGGAGAAAGTGCAGCACGAACTCAGTACCAATGAGTCGAGAAAGTGCAGATACATCAGTCTGATATTTGACACTTTGATCCATGTGGAATTTTAAAACTGTGTGGGCCAGGCTAATGAACATCATAATAATGTACTGAATGGTTTTGTCCAAATTGTTTCTAGCTTCTGAATGTTCCCATGGCACCATGTGGATGGAGGGCTAACCAAATAGCAAACTGGGCTCTTCAATTTTGTGCTTTTTTTCCCCTCAAATTTTAGATCAAAGGAGGAAAAATAATTAAAATCCTGGTTTACATATCAAGAGATCATAACTCAGGGATATATGAAAATATTTTCTTCTAAATAAAATATTAATTATTGATAATTAGATGATAACTTATAGGTGGTGTTTTTCCTCTTTCTGTTTCTTTCTTTCTCTCTCATGTGTGTAGGTGTGTGTGTGTGTGTGTGTGTGTGTGTGTGTGCAAAATTTAAGTAGTAGTAACTGTCAGAGGTTACTAGAGTAAGAAAACATGCAAAAATTATTACATAATATTCTAAGACAGAGTGAAAGAATTCTCTGCTTCTGTTACCTAATTGGCAACAGAGATGTTTGTGTTTTGTTTTCTCCCTGGCAATGGCAGGATGTTTAAAGTTAACTCACCTTCCCAAAAAGAATGCAATATAGAAGATAGAACTGTTCAGATTGACAAATTGGAAAAGGAACATCTTCAAGGCAAAGCTGTTTTCCCATTCTGATTCTGTTCGAGGATATTCTATAAGAAACAGAGAATATTGACATACATGAGGTGAACCAAAATAATATGAGTGTTCTACCTTTAAAAGTTTTTCAGTCTTGCAAAGAAAAAGCAAAAGAGAACTTATACAGGTTACAAAATAAAAATAGATGAAAAAATTATATATATATATATATATATATAAACAAATACTATTATGGGAAAAGTCAGGTATGGAAAAATCCCTTTGGATCAATAAAAGCTCCATATAGGTCACATTTGGAGTGACCAAAAAATCTAGATTGCTAAGACTTAATTGGGGAAAATCATTCTGAGAAGTAAGGAGGATTCAAAGTGTACTATTTTGCTTTTTATATATTTTGACTAAGATTACAGCATTTCTGGCATGAAGGTTTCTCAGGAGAGATCTTATACTAATCCCTAATGGATCATTTCTTCTCATGTCTACATATGACTTGATAGAGTTGCCTATGATGTTGACTTTGGACTTGAGCAATGTACCCTCAATCTAACCAACAAGAGACTAGAATTGAGATATAGGAGCATGATAAGAGCTTCTACATGTATGTGTCTCCCCTTACAAACTAGATGTCATGTAAAAATTGCTATTGTACTATTACAGACAAGCTCAGACAGATGTCCAAGAATGAATATGGAGAAAGATGAAGGCCATGAAAGAGATCAGCAATTTTAAAAATTCAACATGAGGTTCAGTATATGAGTGAAGACACCATTGCATGTGTGTGTGTGTTTGTGTGTGTGTGTGTGTGTGTGTGTGTGTGTGTGTGTGTATAATCAGATAACTGCATGGAGAAGGAAAACTGTATAACAAGTTAGCCTTGTTACATAATCCCAATAAACCAAAGAAAATACTGTCCTGTGCTATTAAGTTTTGAATAACTTGCTATGTAACATTAAGTATAACAAAAAGGCTTACTTTAATAATTATGATTTTTAATATTAACCTAGGTTCTCTACTACAAGTAACAAAGATTTTATAACATTGTTTCATGGAATAAATTTTGGCTGCATTCAAATGAGCATCTAATTTGGAATAGAAAATGAATTCTAAACTTTGACGACATAAATTTCTTTCTTTATTTTTTAAGTATTTGAAATATACATATTCAGATGGATCCTTTCTGAATCCCTGAAAACTAAGTCTTCAAATAAGTATTAATACGGAAGCATAAAAACTAATGAGACTAGGACAAAGGAGATGGTACAGGTCTGTTTCCTAAAAACCAAAATGTAATTGAAATCAAGTAACTAGCTAGATTAACAGAGGAGGCTTAAATTGAAGTCTGAGCATGAGGTAGTGGTTGAAGAATAAAAATTCCCCAAAGGAATCCTAAGACATGCTTATCAGATCACAGATCAATAAAGATATGACTTGGAGGATCCAAGAAGAGATTTTGTATACACACGTAAAACTATAGCTATTTTCCTGAGTCAGCAGACAACAAGGTAGGCAGAACAGAGGTAAACATGACTCTGAAGGGAAGTTGTCAAATCTAAAATACTATCTAAAATTCTAACAATTGGGGTTTTTCAAAGATTAGAATCTTTTCCATTTTGTAGACCTGGTAACCAGCTGACAATACACACAGAGTACCCTACATGTATCATTTTTGTTTTGTTGTGTTGTGTTTACTGCCAAATCAGGCACCTGAGATCAATTCCTGGAGCCCACAATGTGGGAGCAAAAAACTGACTCCAAAACACA